>PVJS01045258.1:0-16308 GCA_004027185.1 Glis glis
AAAGAAAGAAAGAAAGAAAGAAAGAAAGAAAGAGAAAAAGAAAGAAAGAAAGAAGAGGGAGGGAGGGAGGCTAAGATTTTCAATAGATAGTTCTAACACAAATACATGACTATAATTCTCAAAATGTTTTCTTTATTAATACTTATCTTGAAAAGTCATGTAATCCCTTAATCCTTTGAAATACCTTTCATATCTTTATGAATTGAGAACTCTTATGTTAAATATTTAATTATAATAAGCAAAGTGTTTTTACATTTCATTTTTTCTTAACAGTTTTAATTTGAATAATGGACTTCTTAAATAAAAATAAAATGTAAAAATTTCATCTTTGGCCTCAGGAGAATGAAGTTCAGCTTTAAAATTAGTATTTACAATAATGTAATATATATATATATATATATATATATATATATATATATATATGTAAAACATTACTCCATATTTTCTATTTTAACTTTCATAAAAAATATTGAAAAATTACAACTTGAGCAGTAGAAGCATTGTAAAGGATAACATTGTAAATATATCCTTGGAAGAGTAAGAACTCTCACAAAATGTCAATTTTTAATTAGTTTAGAAATAATAGATTAATGAAAAGCAATAGAAATTTATAGCATCCAGATGAAAAATCAAGCGGATAGAGTTCAGTTTACTTTGATTCATTATACATTGGGTATTTATGAACTTGGTGTCAAAATATAAGAGCTGATTTAGTATAAACGTGGTATGTACATTTCCTTTTTCAAAATATGATAAAATTTAAGGATCAATTTGAAGCATTTCCTTTCACATGGTCACTTCTGAATATATTTGCAGATACTTGTTCTTTGGTACCTTATCTCTGCACCTTGTTCTGATCAATGGTCCACATAAATGCTAGCCTGGCTTCCTTTTGCTTCCTTTTGCATTAGTGATATAATTTGGATGTAAAATCTTCCCCAATAGGTCAAATATGAAAGACTTGTTTGCCAGCCTTCAGCAGTATTGGAAGGGAGTGGAACTTTTAAGAGATGTAAGGGCATGTTCTTGGAAGGGATATTGTGACCCTGATTTCTTCCTTTCTTTTTTTTTTTTTGCGGTACTGGGGATTGAACCCAGGGGCATTCTACCTCCTGGCTACACTCCCAGCACTATTTTTTATTCTTTATTTTGAAACAGGGTATCACTAAGTTGCGGAGGGCCTCACTAAGTAGCTGAGGCTGGCCACAAACCCAGATCCTCTGGTCTCAGCCTCTCAAGTACTGGGTAGGATTACAAGTGTGAGCTACCACACCTGGCTTCTTCCTTTCTTTTTCTCTTTGCTTTCCAGATGCCAAGAGCTGAGCAACCTTACTCCAACACATGCCCCCACCATCATCTACTGCCATACCGCAGGCTCAAAGCAATGGACCAGCTCACTATAGACCTAAACCACTGAAACAATAACATCTTTTCTTTATATGGCTTATTGTAAGATGGATATAGGAACTTTATTTTGTGCACTAATGTATTTTTTTGGTTAACATAATTACAGATAGATTAAATTTAATGAACTGCTTAGTTAGCTGCCAAATATTCCAATATAATCCATATTTTTATTTAAGCTCTTTTTATGCAAAATACAATAAACTTAAAAGCCTTTTACTAAATTCTTTTTTTAATTGGTGATTAAGAGAATGTATGAACTGTATGTTCTGGTGAACTTGCTAAACGACTCTGTCTGCTTTAGGTTTAGGAATTCATGATTCAGCAAATGATAGCTATGAAAGACATCTACTCTGAACCTAAATTTAATTATGTCAGCAATTTAAATGTTAAATAAGATTTATAAAATTGATTTACCTTTGTAAATGAATGCATGAGCTATACCACTTGCTGTATTCACATGATCTTAAAATTCAGTTGAATGATGGTTGCTGATTAAATAAATTTATTTGACCAATGATTTTATGTTGCAATTGACTTTCCAAAAACACATTATGTTTAATTTTTGTAGTAGTTTAGACTAAAGTAAATTCAATCAGATTAAACTAAATTAATCTGATTGAATCCTCTAAATAGAGTATCTGCCAAAGTGCTATAAGCACCATATAGAGTATCCCCCACATTCTGATATATTAAGAACAAGGAAAAGAAAATTGGCCATTATATTTATTATTAAGTGAAGTTTTCCAAGACTTCCCCTATTTCATTTACCAATAGCATATTAATAATATACCAAAATCATTGTTTACCTCATAACAAGCAAACTAACTCAGATAATAATGATTTTCTAGATTTCTTATTTTCATAATTTATTATTCCCAATCTAATAGCTAGTTTTCAACCTTTCCCTTATAAATCTATGTAGATAATTATAAATATCCAAATAATTCAATGTAATACAGGAAAAACTAATAGGTACTATTAGGTGTATTGTAAATGAAATATATTCTGTATATCATTATACTACCAGTGAATAGTGAATATCCTTTATTTCTATTGCTCTTCTCAAATTAAAAAATATTTCCTAATTATGCTATAGTATTTTCCCCTTAATATTTTCATGTTATTATAGCATGCCCTAAAATTACAGGAGAGTCATTGCAAAATCACATTTGTTTTTATATCACTGAAATTTAATTTCATAATAATCCGGCATTTTGGGATGTACATTTAACTTTATCTTCTTAGCCTATTTTAAATGTATAACCACGCAATTGGAGGAATAAATGTTCACATTTGGAGTTTAGCATCTCTCCATCTTTTGGTATGTTTTTAGTCTGCAGAGATTAGAGATATTGTCATTTGAATTTTTTAGAAGAGTGAAATATTTGGTGTAGAAAACATTTTACATAAATACTGGGACAAAGGTAGTAAAGTAGTGTAATTCTATAAATTATAAGATTTGATGATAATGGTGAATTTCTGAGTGTCTGTTGCATGCCAGAAACTATTATTTGAATCTAGTAAAAATTATATTAATCAAATTTTACCTTTATTTATGTGGTCACAAATATGGAAGGAGAATCATATTTGCAAAATATAAGTCATAAACTTTTGGAAGACATTTGTCAGTCATCTGTTATATGGCAGCGAATGTAAAAACACTGAGAGTACTACAAAGTGACTGACCTATCTAAATAAGGCAACAATTAATTACTGATGGAGAAAGATATCATCATACAAGACAACTTTGTGTAGTACAGATATTTTAAAATATCTGTGTAACAAAACTATTATCAACCTACTCATTTGTACATACTCTTTTAATCAAAGCTGTTGTAATTGAGTGCTCATTTAGATAGCATCTGAGAAGGTAAAAATATTAATCATAATAAAAGTTCATAGAATTTCTTCAAAAGAACAGATCAATAGTTCATCTAGTTAGGCATATATATTCCAAGTATTTCACAAAATGACTAATACCAGATATTCTAGAAAAAAAAGCATAGCATTGACATAATGGAACCTCATTTGCAATAGTCTCTTAAAAGGAAAGACTCTTCTTTATTCTACCAGTAATAATGTAAAATAGAGTAACATACTCAAAATCATGGCAAAACTTGTGGTTATTCTTCTATCTGTATAATAAAATACTTACTCAAAATATATTTATTCTTTTCAATTAACTTTTGAAGAATAAATTATAGGTTTCTAATTACTTTAGTTATTATGTATGTGAATATACCAAATAATCTTAAAATCCTTGAGAATTGGGGAATTTATTTAATAACAGACCTATATATTTTTATGGAAGCTAAAACAACAAAGCCTCTGGCCATATCCTTTATGTTGTAAGTACGTGACTGCTGTGACTGCCGTGGTTTTGAATGATAATGTCCCCTGAGACCTCACAGAGAGTAGGCAGCCATGTTGGAGGAGGGCTTGGTTGCTGAGGAGGGGTCCTGGGGTTGTGGCCTTGGGTTTATATATGGCCCCTCCTCCCCTTTCTTTCTCTCTTTTGCTGTCAGCCTCCATGATGTGAGAGCAGAGCCCTTCCTCCTTCCCTCTCTCTGCTTCCCACTGCCAGGCCCTGAGCTCTGGAAAGCAACCTGACATGGACTGAGCCTCCAGCACTGTGAGCACATCCACCTTGCTTCCTCTGAACTGTGTGCTCAGTTGTTTTGAGAATGCTGACTGAAACAGTGACCTCTATATGAACATTATTCTGCTCTTTTGTACATTATTTATATATGTTTAGCTTTTTCCTAGATAAACTATGTAAAAACACTTTCACACTGCCTGGTAACATTAATATATGACACATATAGTACATGAAATAAAAAAGCAACTTACCATTTTTTATTTATTCTGTAGTAAATTAATAATATCTGGGAGATAACTCAAGATAAATTCTGAAAAAACAGAAAAACCCCACTTTTTCAATTCTGATGTGTTTTTGTATAGTAGAAATAGCATCAGCTTTCCAAATCAATGAATAGGCATTTGTTATACTATAATCCATGTTGTGTGTCTGAACCCCAAGATTTCAATATGTGCCCTTTTATGTAGTATTCTAACTGTGGATTTAATACTCCATATCATTCATGTATTAGGACATTTATTTATTGGGGGAATATATAATAAATAGTAGTGAATTATGATTTTTTTGCCAATTTCCTGAATGTGGATGCAAAATTACTTTTTCTTTTTGCACTGGTGATTGAACTCAGGGTTGTTGTACTTCTGAGCTACACCCCCAATTCATTTCATTTTTTTTTTTGAAACAGGGTCTCACTGAGTTCCGGAGAGTCTCGCTAAGTTCCTGAGGCTGATATCAAACCTGCAATCCTCTTGTCTTGGTCTCTGAAGTACCAAAATTACAGGCATGCACCACCTTGACCAACTAGCAAAATGACCTTTTTTATGGATTGAACCCAGGGGCACTCTAACACAGCCATATCCCTAGCACTTTGGATTTTTATTTTGAGACAGGTGTTGCTAAGCTGCCCAGGCTGGCCACAAACTTTCAATTCTCCTGCTTCAGCCTCCCAAGTAGTAGGGTGACATGCATATTCCCAAAGAAAATGACTTAAAATGACATGCTCCCAGAAAAAATTACTTTTTTAATCAGAATTACTTCTTAACCAGAATCAGTGTGGGTTAGTATAATGATAAAATAAGGTTAAATATATGGACAAAGGAACTTAGGGAAGCATCATCATAGTGAGGTGTGTGTGTGTGTGTGTGGGTGTGTGTGTGTGTGTGTGTGGGTGTCTGTGTGTGTGTGTGATGTGAAGAGACAAATAACAAATTTACTATGGGCTTCCTACCTACCTAAGCTTTGCTTTTGGATATTTTCTTCTATAGTGCAAAAAGAAAGTTCTGTCATATTAACTTTATTTGATGTAGGCCACTATTGGGTTCAGGATACATTCAATCAAATAATAAAAATGTTTTAGGCACTACTAGCTGATTATATTAAATATCTGGAATATGAATTTCTGTTTAAGTACCTAGTATTAACAAATTTAGATTAATGTGGCCGGGCGTGGTGGCGCACACTTGTAATCCCAGTACTTGGAAGGCTGAGACCAGAGGATCCAGGTTAGCCGGCCAGCCTCAGCTACTTAGTGAGGCCCTCCACAACTTAGTGAGACCCTGTTTCAAAATAAAGAACAAAAAAATAGGGCTGGGGGTGTAGCTCGGAGGTAGAATGCCCCTGGGTTCAATCCCCATTACCACAAAATAAAAATAAAAAATAAAAAATAGATTAATGTAAGATCTAAATTTTCACCTAGATTCAATTACATAACTTCACAACTATCAAGTGATATTTGATTAGATGAATTCCAATTTCAAAATCATGAGCCCAGAAGGTCCATTGCTCAAAACCACTTCCAGTAATGGTATTATATCAAATAACAACAGATAGCAGAAAACAAAACATTTTTAGCTATTTTTGGATAAATTATTTAGGAAAAATCTTTGTATTTGAGTTTGGGTATTTTGCTTATTTGGAAAAATCAGGAAGGCACATGTTGAAGGGTTAACATAGGTATACAATAATTGTGGTGCAAAGATGAGGGATTTTACTTGAGATGTGCCATCTCTAATTTTATACAACAATTTGGATTTTTAGAGCTTTGAATAATATTCACGTAAAGTCAAAGTCATACATTTATTTTTCCCCTAACTCTCTACAAGACATTAGTAGCTTAGGAAGTAAGATTAGAAAATATTTTTGGGTGTCTGTGTACATAGGTGTGCATATATTTCCCTTTTTAAATATAATTAAATGTTGTTTATGAAAAATCAGAAGTTATAGAAAAAGATATTTGACCATAAGTCTATAAATAGCTACACAGTAAAAAATAAGTAAATTTTTACTATTTTTATGTCTCAAAAAATAAATTCTTGCCTGAAACTAAATTAAAAATATATCTGAGCCAGGCATGGTGGTAGACACCTGTAATATCAGTACTTGGGAAACTGAGACAAGAGGATAGCAGGTTTAAGACCAACCTCAGCAACTTAGCAAGACTCTCAGCAGCTTAAGAGACACCCTGTTTCAAAAAATAAAATACAATAAAATAAAAATAAAAAATGGCTGGAGAGTAGCTCAGAGGTAGAATGTGCCTGGGTTCAATCCCCATTACCACACACACACACACACACACACACACACACACAAATCTGAACACAAGGATAAGTTTCATAAAATACCCAAACTCAAATACAAAGATTTGTGACAAAGATGCATACATAGAAAAGACATTTGTCAAAATATTAGTGAAAACCATAAAAAAAGTTGTGTAGATTAAGACAAGGTAAAATCCCAAGTGTTTTAAGTGTTTAAGTTTGTTTTCATACCTGTGAGATATTATGTAGCAGTAATTTCTGTAAAAGAAATCTAATCTTAAAATGTAATTTTAAGGGAAAAGAAAAAATATTAGGATAACACAGTAGTCTTTTATGAAAAAATTATCCAGTATGTATGCCATTTGGCATATTGGCCTAATCTAAGATTATTTTTTACATTTGGGGAAATTAAAAAAAGAAAGAAAGAGGCAAAGGTGGAGAGGTAAAAAGGGAAGACAAGGAGAAAGAGGAAGAGAGAAGTGGAAAGGGAATGTGTAATGAGAAAAAGAGAGAAAAGAGAAAAATAAAAAAGATTAATGTGTCTTTTTCTTTTTTTTTTTTTTCTTTTTTTTGTGGTACCGGGGATTGAACTCAGGGGCATTCCACCTCCGCACTATGCCCCCAGCCCTATTTTTTTTTTATATACTTTTATTTTGAAACCGGGTCTCACGAAGTTGTGGAGGGCCTCACTAAGTAGAGAGAGAGAGAGAGACAAGGAGAGAGAGAGAGAGACAGGGAGGGAGAGAGAGAGAGAGAGAGAGAGAAAACGCTCGCGCGTGCGTGCGCACACATGCACGAGCTGAGGCTGGCCGTGAGCCCGGATCCTCCGGTCTCTGCCTCCCAAAGTACTGGGATTACAAGCGTGCACCCCCACTCCCGGCTAATGAGTCTTTTTCTGATTCACCTCAATGGACAGTTGGAAGAGGATATACATTAACAGTATAATGAACTTTCAACACGAATATTATAAATACAAACTTTCTCTTTAAGTTATGGGGGTTGTCATTTTTCACATATTCTATAATTATAAATTATTATTCTGTTATTTTTTATTGGAGTCTTCAACATCTTGGGTTAACTTTCACTTTGCCTTTGCCAAGATGATGTGAAGATAGAAACAGAGATTGGAGTGATACTTATATAAACAAGGACTGTTGAGAAGTCACCAAATGGTGAGAGAAAGGCATTAAACAGATTCCTTCATAAAATTTGTAGAAGAAACTAACTCTGACCTTGATTTTGGAAATTTGGTGTTTAGAACCATATAATAATTAATTCTGTTGTTATAAGCCACCAAATTTGTAGTACTATGTCATGGAAAATAGAGGAAACAGAGAAGTATTATTTAAGACACCTAAGGACATATGGGGCAAGCTTTAAATCTGATGTTTCTTCAGAGCTTCTTCATCCATCCACATGCTCCCTCTGTCGCTTTGCAGTGGTGAGGCTTGGAATCAACTCTACTTCTGTGGGGTCATTGAAATAACACTAAGACCTATATGTGATTCTTAGAATTGTGTGTCTTTCTACTTCAGTTTCCATTGATGACCTTGGCTTTTTTTGAGACTTATGTTTTCTATAGATAACAAGACAGAATTCATTTCTAAAGTGTTTTTACTTGTCCAAATATAAATTTGGTTCTATATGAGCATTTTAAAACTATGTAAAATTTACTAATAAACATTCCTAGGAATGGTTAAAATGTCATCCATTTTGTAGTATTTGAAGAACATGTTAAGAATTTAGGATACTTTGGCTGTTTTCAGAAATTGGAGGATTTAATATTAAAACGTACGTAAAACACCATACATCTATAGATTCAATGCAATCCCTATCAAAATTCCAGTGTCATTTAATTTTGCAGAAATAGGGTTCACATAAAAATTTCAAGGATGCCAAAGGATTAAAACAATGTTTTAAAAAGAAAAAAAAGGGGGAAACGTGACACTTCTTAGTTCTAAACATATTGGTGGTAATATCATCTTTTTCATCTCTTATCTTAGTTATTTGGGTTCATTCTCTCTTTCTTTTGGTTAGGTGGGCTAGTGGTTTATCTATCTTATTTTATTGAGTAACCAGCTTTTGGTTTTGTTGAATTTTTTTTGTATTCTCTACTTCATTGATTCTGCTCTGATTTTAATAATCTCTTGGCATCTATGGCTTTGGGGTTAGACTGTTCCTGTTTTTCAAAGGCTTTGAGGTGTGTCATTAGGTTATATGTTTGGTGATTTTCTGTTCTTCTTATGTGGGCACTCAGTGCTATGAATTGTCCTCCTAATACTGCCTTCAGGGTGTCCCAGAGATTTTGATATGTTGTGTCTCTGTTTTCATTTGTTTCTAGGAATTTCTTAATTTCTTCTCCTATTTCTTCTATGACCCATTCCTCATTCAGCAGTGTGGTGTTCAGTCTCCATGTGTTTATGAGGTTTCTCTGGGTCTTCTTATAGTTGATTTATAGTTTCATTCCATTATGGTCTGAAAAGATGCAGGGCATTATATCACTTTTTTTGAATTTGCTAGTACTCACTTTGTGGCGTAGGATATGGTCTATTTTAGAGAAGGTTCCATGAACAGCTGAAAAAAAAATGTGAATTCAGCTGTAGTTGGGTGGAATATTCTGTATGTGTCTACTAGGTCCATTTGGTTTATGGTGTTCCTTAGGCATCTTTACTGACCTTTTGTCTTGAGATCAATCTAGTGGTGTGAAAGGAGTGTTGAAGTCTCCCAATATCATTGTTTTTGGATCTATGTGTTAATTAATGTCATGAAGAGTTTAGAACTGACTTTGAAATCTGTGTCCCGTATCCCCCAATTGTTCTTCCTGTAGATTGTCAATACTGGGTTGCAGTTACTCTAGGGTTCCTTCTGCCTGCTGCACTGGTGATGTAGATGGGTTCCAGGTGTTATGTTCTGGGGACCTGTCACCTCCGTAATAGGGAGTATACTCAGAGGAGTGAGCAGAATAGTTTCTGCCCAGTGCATTTTTAAAGTTCAATGTGCATGCTCTTGGGCAGTTCTGTCAGCTGTGGTTAGTTTGTCCTTAGTGTCTGGCATTCCTTTCTGGTGGTTCACCTATTTGGTCCAATCTCAGCAGTAGGGGTTGAGGAATCAGCTGGTATATACAAGGACAAGTAGTGTTGAATTTAATAGTGAAGGGTGAGTGAGGAGGAAGGAACTGATGTAAGGAATGTTAGAATAGGGTACAAAATAGGTTTGGGTATATTAAAGTAATTTAAAGATTAGAGGTAGTGAAAATAAAGGAGGCTTCTAGTAGCTGGTGTATTGTATTTAGGTATAGTGATACGAAATGGAATTAATACAAGGCAACAAAATAACAAAGGGGGGATGGAGAGAAGAGAAGAGATAGGAAAGAGAGAAGAAGCTTGCAAAAGGGATGGGGAAAAGTACAGTAAAACAGGCAAATAAACAAACAAACAAAAAACAACCCTACAAGTATACACGTAGAGCAGTTGGGCTCTGCCACCCTCCTGGGTCTGCATGGATACTTTCAGTCAGTTAAGGTCCACTTATTATAGTAGGTTCTTGGGCACGTTCCAAGTGTTCTCACTGGCTCAATATCCTATAGCAATAATGGCAATTTGCAGGCCCAATTCTTGGTCTCCTTCAGTGATTGGGACCCTTGCCTGGTGCCTCTCTTTGCCTGTGCAGGCGACTAGTGCCACTGGTGCCCCTGCCACTGCAAGCGTGGGTCTCCATTTTCTCCACTGGGCCTGTCCCTATGTCTTTCTCTCTCTACGTATACAGCAGGTGTCATCATGAGAACCTGGGCCTATGCTTCTCTTTGCCTACAAAAACAGTGGATGTCACTTTGACCAGACTCAGTGCAAACTTGGAACTCGACATTCTCTATAGAAAAGGATGGGTTGGTATGAACATCATACATGCACACATTGCACATTTAGCCTTCCCTCCAATCCCACCCTATTCCCTCCCCCTTCCCTCCCTTTCATGCTCCGGATAGTGATTGAGTCTTATAGGTTTGTGTATGTACATCATGTGCTATAGTGTGTTTCCTTTTTCCACAGGTACCACAACTGTGTGTTCTATGGCAATCTCTGGAAAACTTGCAAGGATGCTGTGACCTGTGGACTGTAGGTCTGTCCTGCCTGAATGTCACCGGGAGTTGTCTGCTAATCTGTGCTTCTGCTGAGTCTTACAGAGGACCCCACTCCCACCTCCACAGGGGTGATCCGCAAAGTCTCAGACCCTGCGAGTCTATTGCTTGCCACACTAGTCCCTGAGGCTGCACTGGGTGGTCTCCTCCTGGGGCAGCTGAAAAAAAATGTGAATTCAGCTGTAGTTGGGTACAGTCTTGTTGAGTGTGCTCCAGATCTCTGGATGGGGAGGTGGGCTCAGCTGCTGCCACAGGTTCTGACTGGGTGTCCGGGCATTCAGGTCTCTGTCAAGTGTTCAGCGAGGTGCTGATTGCTCTCCTTGCCGGTGATCTGAAGTTGCTGGTTTTACAACAGGTTGCTGGCTTCTTTGTTGGTGGCCTGTGGAAACTGCAATGCCAATAGTTGCCAGCCCCTGTGCAGCCTGGCCAAGATGGCGCTGCCACCATTCCCTAGGTGAGGCACATGGAGTCCTTTACTGGCCTCTGTTCTGTCTTTGGCTTTGATTCCATCACATTTCAAATTTTTCATTGTTTAGTTCAATTTTTCGCTGTTTTCCTTTTGTCAAAAACTGCTTTCATGGCGATTGAGATCCAAGTCTCAGAGCAACCGCAATGTGGTGTCTCCCTCAGTCACTTTCTTAGAAGTCTCCAACCAACACCTTCTAACCATTGACTTACAGATGAGTAAGGAAGAAATAGAGGGAAAGGACAGTATGCCTTGCCCTATCTTTCCCTTTCCCTCTGTGTCACAATTTTAGAGTAAATGCTTGATTAATAATATGAATGAGAAAGAACGACATATGGTTCCATGAGAGCTGCTGTTTCTTAGAATATCATTGTCTTCTTTATAACTTAAATGTTCTGCTTTGGAGAGCAATCTTGGCCTCTCATTGTTGTAGGTCACATTTCATAATAGACCTCACACACCTTACATTGGCTTTGAGTATTGCTGAATGTCTAGAGATTACAGACTCAGCAGATTCTATGGTCATGACACCACCTGAGCTCACATACACATGAGATGACGAGGAATGCCTTGCACACATGTTGGACACATCTGTTTACATGCTTGTTCCATTGCATCATCAGGCTTCATTTGCGAAACAGAAAATTTGGAGATGGAAATGCTGTAGTAGAGCATTAAAGCAAGTATGTGGCTGTTATGGAAGGCCCTATGTGTCCCTGAATCCAATCCTGAATTCTGTACTTATCAAAAATGATTCAGAACTAATTGTTTTGAAAGTGGTATAGTATGTTTTTGACAATAAAATCATTGTTACTTGCTGCTAATATCTTTATATATAAACCAAGGAAGCTTGAGCAGACTATTAAGCATAGACATGAAATAATATGTTTAGCCCCCAGCCCTGTGCCCAGCAAGCAGCATCATGCAATAATTATATATTTCAATATTTTTATTGTTTAATTGAATCAAATGTTTGCTGTCATGAATCATTTTCATTTCTGATTAGTTTTAAATCATTGTATGTTTTAGAAAATAAATTTTATTAAATAACAAAGTAATAGAGAAAAGACATAGGGCCCAAGCATCAACAAAAACTAAAAAAATTTACATACATAAAATTTATTATATTTCTGATCTAGTGATATACATTTCTTTTCTTTGGGGCCCAGAGGATGTCTACTTCATATTTTTTAAATACCAATTTATGTTGTCTTTATCCCTATATTATTAGCTCCTCCCTGGATAGCACCTCACTTTAGAAGAAGGACACAAAGTATAATTGGAAGGGACTTCTAGGATTAATTTCCTCCAAATCTTTGCTGACATTTACCAGGGATGTAACAAGTCCAAACCAGCCCTTAGGTGTATGTGAATCTCCACTACTGTTATATCTACTATGAGCCAATGCCCCTAGTTTTGATAATCTAATGTTGTGGGCCCCTTTATTCCAAATCCCAGCATGTTTTAGGTCCACTGTCATATGTAGTTTTTCCAAGTTTTTTTTTTTTCCTAATAAGGAGTACAACAACAATCTTAATTTTCTATAAACCACGATCTGATCAAGAAGACAGAAAGTATTATGCTGGGCCTTCTCTTCTAACCAAGTCAATCTAACCTTGACTATCCGGTAGGCATCATGTATTGGCACTGGATATTGTCAAGCTTTGAAATGGAAAGCAGTTTTATTTTGATTGAGACTCCAGGGCTTATCATCCTTTTCTAATTTGGGATAAGATTGTAGGAGTGGTTAACTAGGAACTCACTTGTATGGAAGAATTTTCTCTCTAGTGTTATTTTAGATAAATGTCTTCCTGAAATTACACTTTGCAAAAAGTGAAAAAGGTTTATTGACTATGAAAAAAATCCTTATGACATATTGATTTCCCTATTTTACTGAACTTCAGAAAACCTTGAAATTCAGAAAAAAAATATTCTGCTCTCAGGTGGAAGGATTTTGTAACATAAAGCCATGATTTTGTGACAATTTTAAAATTTTCTTTATTCAGTTCTATCTACAATTTCTAATGAAGAATTTAATCTCTCTGGTGTAGCACTCTAAAGAATTAAAAATAAATACATTTTCAAGTGTAAACCTATTACACATTTTTAGCATTGGTCAAGATGACCTTCATGTTTCCTTAGCTGACTTGAACTTTAGACAGGTTTCTTAATGATTTTAGGCCTCTGAATGTTTTTTTTTGGGAGCATTTACTTTTAGAAAACTTGCAATTACAATATCATTATCTGTCCTTTTGAAATGTATATCAATGTTCAATCTTTTCCTCAGTTTTATAATCCAGAACTATTTATTTCAAGCACCTGGGCTTCATGCCTTTGAAATAAAACATTGGAGGATAAAGCCTCTTTACTCAGTGTTTATGAATTACCGAAGTATCACTGCAGTGCATGTCAATTAGCAACCACATGTGGCTTCATCACAGAGGGAACAGTTTTCATAACTGATTGTGCTCATGTCTCATTGATCCACCTCTTCCCTAAAATCTTGAATTATTTATCCTCTAGCTTACCCCATCTGTGGTCTTAGTGGAGTAAAGTTCAATCCCTCTTCCACATTGCCATTGCCTTGAATAAAAAAAAAATCCTCATCTATTTAACTGCATCTGGTTCTTTTTTTATTTGACAATATTACAGAAATGTTACCAAGTCTTTTAAGTTATGTCTCAGTCAACATTTTAACTGCTATAATCCAAAATAAGTGATCACACAACTTAGAATAAGAAAGATTTGTTTGCTCAAAGTTTTTGGAGATTTCAGATTCAATCCATATGAGGCTGGGGCCTGCAGATCTTGGAGTATGGTGGTGGGATGCAGAGAGAGAGAGAGAGAGGGGAAACAAAGGCTCTTTTCTCACATCATGGAGGCTGGAAGCAAGACAGCAAGCAAGGGGATTCAAAGACAAAAATACAGTCTTTAGCACCATACTGCCAGGGACTTAACTTCTCCAGCCACACCCCACCTGCCTAGGTTACCACCCAGTAAATCCATTATAATGAATTTATCCACTGATGATATTTTAACACGCGTGTCATAATTACATCATCTATGAACATTAATACATAAGCTCTTCAGGGGATATTCTATATCTAACCCTAACAAGTAAAGAGCATGATTCCAAGATTCTTTTTCTTATTTAGAGGTACAAATAAACTTCACTATGAAAACAAACAGTTTTGCCTCTTGTAGCTATTCTTTCTTGCCCATTTGGATAAAATCAAATAGCACATCAAAGGCTTTCAAACTGAAAAAAAAAATTACTCTTCCTCTTCTGAGAATCATCTTTGACAAACTATTTCTGAAACCAGAGGGTAAACTCACATGATAAATCTAAGATCTAACCTTTGTTCTTCCTAAAAATATGCTTCTTTGAATTGTCTCCATGTTTGTTGTAAAGGTCCATGCTTAATGATGTCCTATAGAATTTTCTTAAATCTGTTCTATAAATAATGGGATAAATTCTTGAACAATGAAAAATTTTCATAATGTCATCACTACTGATTGAATATTGCTTAAAGAAAAATAGAATATATCTTGAAATTTAACAGTATATAACTTAGAGGAATATTTTTAGAGATCACCTTTCTTGTGTTTTCTTTAAAATGTCATTTATCTTTAAATTATTATTCTAATTTCATCTCACATTGTATTACAAGTTTAAATGGATCTAGTAGATTGATTTTTTTTTTTTTTTGTGGTACCGGGGATTGAACACAGGGGTGTTCTACCTCCGCGCTACGCCCCCAGCCCTATTTTTTTATGCTTTATTTTTGAAACCGGGTCTCACAAAGTTGCGGAGGGCCTCACTAGGTAGATAGAGAGAGAGAGAGAGAGACAGAGAGAGAGAGAGGGAGAGATAGATCGATCGATTGATCGCGCGCGCGCATGCGCGCTGAGGCTGGCCGCGAACCCAGATCCTCCGGTCTCCGCCTCCCAGAGTACTGGGATTACAAGCGTGCGCCACCACGCCTGGCTCGTAGATTGATTTTTAATCAGGAATAATTTTATCTCATTCCTGAGGACACATTTGTCAAATTCTGGATTATTTGTGATTATCATGACTGGGAAATGTAAGGCTACTGTTATCTACTAGATGGAGGCCAGGTGTGCTGTTGCCTACACCACAGTCTACATGATGACTTCCCACCACAAAAAATTAAATGATAAAAAATTTCAAAAATGTCAGTGTTAGGTCAGGCATGATGGACCATATCTGTAATCCCAGTATTTGGGAGTCTGAGAGAGGAGAATTGCAGGTTTCAGGCCTGTCTCAGCAATTTAGCAAGACCCTCAGCAACTTAGTGATACCCTGTTTTGAAATAAAATATGAAATAGGGCTGGAGGTGTAGCTCAATGATAGAATGTCCATGGGTTTAATACCCAGTACCACACACACAAACACTCAAAAAAGTGTCATTTTTTAAAAACTCCAACCAATGAAGTAAATTGGGTTTCATTTTTGTCAGTGTCATTGCATCTCTCTGTGAATCTCAAGGGAGTTATTTTAAGAAAGTTCATTAGCTGGACATGTTAGTGCACACTTGTAATCCCAGTACTTGGGAGGATGAGACAGAAGGATCACAGGTTTGACACCAGCTTGAACAACTTAGCAAGACTCTCATCAACTTAGTGAGACCCAGTTTCCAAACAAAAAATAAAATTGGTCTGGGGGTTTAGCTCAGAGTTATATTGTGCCAGGGTTCAATTTCCAGCACCACATAAATAAATAAATAAATAAATAAATAAATGCATTAACTCTTTAAACTATTTAAGGATTAGTGTCTTTCTTCAAAGTGTTTCAACATTATTTGAAAGTTTGATTCTGGCTAAAGGTGATTGAAATTTATTTTGGGGATAGCTCAGATGTTAGAGTTTCTGATAGCTTTCATATGGGTTTAATATATGATTAGTGGGCCGGGCGTGGTGGCGCACGCTTGTAATCCCAGTACTTTGGGAGGCAGAGACCGGAGGATCCGGGTTCGCGGCCAGCCTCAGCTCTCTCTCTCTCTCTGTCTCTCTGTCTCTCTCTCTCTCTCCTTAGCTCTACTTAGTGAGGCCCTCCGCAACTTCGTGAGACCCGGTTTCAAAATAAAGTATAAAAAATAGGGCCGGGGGTGTAGCATGGAGGTAGAACGCAGATCGGAAGAGC
>PVJS01045259.1:0-16308 GCA_004027185.1 Glis glis
CATTACTTAGGTATTATGCTTTTGAAAACTGCCTGATATCAAATTTAATGGCCAACAAGTCCTTAAAAAGTAAAGCACACCCTGTTCTTATAAGAAAAAAAACAAGGCAAACTTACACACTCTTGTTTCTTATTTCTATGTCTAGTCCAAACAGAAAAGAAATCTATCACATCAATTCATTTCTATGGAAATTCAATCACACTTTCTAAAATGGTACTTAATGCAGGAACACATCTCTATATTGATTTGATGATGTAAGTACTTCATTCAAATAAATGTATTCTGCAATTCAAAAAGTCAATCGATCAGACAAATTGGATGAATTATTGCAAGAAATGTGCAGGAATCAATGCACAGAAAGCTCTTATGTTTGAAATGTTAACCAATCAAACTGAAACTCATTGAATTATATTTTCGGTTGTGGATTGGACTCTTCGAAAGTTTGCATCTGAATATTAGACTATCATTCATTTGAAGTCACAGGAAACTGGGATTGGTTTCCCCAATAATTCGCACTTAAAAATAGCTAAAGGGAAAGAGAAATATTAAAGGGATCGCATGTATTTTGGCTCCCCCTAACAAATACGTATTATTTTATGGAAAAATGGCACATTGTAATCTTGGACCTGAACCCAAAAACATGCATTTTAAGTTGTTCTTTGCATTTAGATACCATAATACTCTATTCCATAAATTATCTCATAGAAATTTAGTAGCTGGATAAACTGTGAGATATTTTAAGAAATTAAGAAGAAAGTCAAAGGAATGTATGGGATGATAACTATTTTAATAACAAAATGTATAGTATGTAGTCTGTAACTTCAACTGAACAAGCTTGTCTCTTAAGTATTGTATTCTACATATTATTCTAATAGAAACTATAGTGACAGTGTTCCACCACCAACATCAGTACCACCACCACCACCAGGACTATCACTCATATTTTGTATTAAAATGTACATACAGTAAGGTCATAAAACAAGGGCTGACAAGCACTGCCAACAGGCAGGAGGAGAAATATTATATATATATAAATATTATATATATTATGAATGAAAAAATCTACTTGTTTTCTGAATCTTAAACTGCCAAAACCTGCTACATGTAAATTATTTCCATAATTATTTTACTGAAGATAAATAAAATGACAAATCCACCAAAGATTTGACTATAACTAGACATATGGAATTGCTTACTGTCTTTTATAATAGTTTGACCTCATAATAACTTTTATAAGGTTTGACCACTTGTCATCTTATTAGAATTAAATTCTACCAAATAATTCCCATTTATCAAGAACATTGAGGCATTCTCTTAAAACAGTCTGGAAAATAAAATATAAGGTGAATTTTGGTCCTTTGAAGTCAGGCATTGCTATCCTAGTATAATTACAGATTGATTTCACTTGCTAATGAACTAAAGCCCCTTGAATAATATTAGTATCACTTTCATTTTACTCTGTAAGAGCTTATTTTTCCAACTGTAAATATTTTTGCATCATATGAGAAAATTACACACACACATATATATATATACATATATATACACATACATATATATAAACAACTTTTTGAAAAGAGTGTATTAATTGTTTTATCTGAGCTTTTTAGTTATTCAAATATATGGGGGTTACATTATTTTAATTGTCTTCAACTGAGTAAGCACAGAAACAATAGCACTGAGATGCCACTATATGCCACCAGATACTGTTGGCTTTTCAAATTCAACAGTCTTGGGTGAAAGTAATATAATATGACTTTAACTCAGTTCTTACTAGTTGCATCAATATTATGTACTTGTAAAAGTTTGGGATTAGAAAAACCACAGAAAACAAGAAATGGCTATAGATGCTCCTCAATATATGTTGAGATTAAGTCCTGATAAGCCCATCATAAATGAAAAATATCATAAGTAAAAATGCATTTAATATACATAACCTAACAGCTATCACAGCTAGCTTGGCTTACCTTAAACGTGCCCAGAATATTTACATTAACTTTCTATTTTAGGAAATATTCTAATATGATCATTTTATAATAAAGTATTGACCATCTCATGTAACTGACTAATACCTGTATCCAAAAAGTGCTGTCAACACAGTGCACTTCAGTTTATCAGTTGTTTACTCTCATGATCACGTCTCATGATGATGTAGCTGACTTGGCGCTATGGCTCACTGTCACTGCCCAGCATACCAAGAGAGTATTGCCTACCAAATTACTAGCCTTGGAAAAGATAAATATTCTAAAATAGAAGTGGAGTTTCTCTTCACATCACTGTAAAGTCAACAGTTTATAAATAGAATCATCATAAATTGAGAATGTGTTTGTAATTGGTAGGGGAAGAGATCAAGTTTAAAAGGTAAGAAATTTGCATTTAGCAATAGTTCTGCTGCTATATAAATCATTCCTAATGTTGTTCTCTGTAAAACTGGGAGCTGGTATATTCTATGAATTCCTACTACCATATTCTACACAGAAAATTTGGCTAAAAGACTATTCATATTAGTATAATAGTTCAAAGTGTCAATGTTTTATGATTATAGATTATAGCTCAAATGTAATCAAATGTGGAACCTACTAGATCTCTCTCTCTCCCACAAGCACACACACTTACTTTGTGATATTTGGAAATGTTGCCAAATATATCTTGTCACAGTAAAATATTTATATATAATTCTTTTTTATTAACACATATAAGAAGAATATTCAACTGTTGTGGAAACCATATTGTTAGTTTAAATTTTAAAACTTTATGTAGATGCTTGGAAAAGCTATTTAAAATATCTCATACTAATTGGTAAATCTATTTTTTAAAAATCTTTAGACCTTTGCCTGAGAATGTCCAGGAAAAGAGGTTCCATCTAAACATATCTAGAGATTGTTTCCCTTTTTATTTTCTACATTATGAGTATGAACCTTCTATTTCTGGAGCAGTTTAAATTTTAGTGATTTTCTTCCTTTCTTCCTTCTTACTTTATTTCTCTTATTTGGGGAAAATATTTTCAGTTTACATATTATATTTGTAAAACATTAATATACCGATCTCAAATTTGAAGATGCAATGTAGTTTCCACCCTAACAGTTTGATAAAGTTGTTAAAGTAAGTTAATATTTTAATAAATATTTGGGTATTATACCAAACAGCAATTACATGGAGAAAAAAACATCTTAAATAATGAAATGGATCTTACCAATATTGGAGAGGTAAATTATCATCAAAACAGATTTAATGTGATAACAGTATTTATTTTAGAAGAAATTATTTAGAAATTTGGTTTCCAGTAAACTAAATCACATATAAATAAAATCATTATATTTGTCATTACTAAAAAATAAACCAATAATAAAAGATAAATATAAGAAATATTTATTACATTTTATAATGCTCTATACAACTAAAGCCACTTATTATAATTCATGCTAAAAAGTTATAAATTTCTAAAAGCAGAAATATTAAATGATTTGTGAAATTCAGTATAATTAATGTACTGCCATTGGAATTTTTAATTTTTTAATTTTAATTTATTTAATTAATTTATTTTTTTGCAGTACTGGGGATTGAACCCAGGGACATTCTACCTCTGAGCTAAACCCCCAGCCCTATTTTTTGTTCTTCATTTTGAAACAGGGTCTCACTAAGTTGTGGAGGGCCTCACTAAGTTGCTGAGGTTGGTCGCGAACCCGAATCCTCCTGTCTCAGCCTCCCAAGTACTGGGATTACAAGTGTGTGCCACCACGCCTGGCTGCAAATTTTTTAAATAATCCAATTGTCCCGGGCAACTACATCATATAAATATGTGAAAAATATTTCTAGTAAATATATATTATAAAACAAAATCTATTTGAGGATGCAGTTCTATGATTAATCTTTTTAAAAAACAGAAAAATTTAAATGATGAATCATAATTTACTATATTACTCTATAAAATAAAGGTTCCAAATAGAAAACATGCTTAGTTATATTATTCATGAATATTGTACTTTCTTTCATTAAAATTTTTGGGGAGGATATGGTGGCTGGTACGCATACAGTAATGTATATTTAAAATTCTGTTACCCATTTGGCATAATGCTGGATTGGCCTGGTGATTCATATTTTCATTTTGTTGTACAGTTTTTGCAAATAATTTTATTAGTGCATTGCAATTGTACATAATAGTGAGGTTCAATGTGACACAAACATATATGTGCACAGTTCTTGGTGTACTTTCTTCCACATCCCACCCCAAAGCCTCACTTCTCCTTCCCCCGTACACATTAATGAAATAAGTAGTAATATCTTCATATATTATCATAGTATTATTTAAACTGTTTCCTTCCCAACAGTTTTTTAATAGAATGTATAGACAGAATTGGTTAGATCATGTTAATGTTCATATGGTGAATTTTGACTGTCTATATTGAATATCAGTATTGCTAAGGTGTATCTTTCTTGAGAAGAAAGTTCTTGCTGTGTCTTTAAATAAAAGTTTTACATATCTACAAAGTCTATGTATCCAACAGCAGTTTAAGTGATCTAGATTTTTGTTTGAGTCTCAGGAGAGGCCAAATGCTTATGAATAAATTAAATTCTGATATATTTAAAATATGTATTTCATGGATGCTAGCTAGGCTCAAATTTATCAGCTTCAAAGAATCATCTTTAGCTTTTGGTGACTAAAGGGAGTTAAAATCATTCTAATTAGAATTAATTTAACCAATGTAGCAAAACTACTTGCATGTTCCTTAGCAGAAACTCAAAAGTTAATAAATATCAGAGAATTATGTTATACTGAAAAAATTTACATGTAGCATCATTGTCAGATTCAGCAGTATGTTAATAAGTATAAAAATTGATGGAAGAAGCTACAATGTTCAAGAAGAGAGCCAAGTACTATTTGACTACCCTCACTTAAAGGATTTGAAAGATCCTGCCTTTGGGTAATTGAGAATATCTTACAAATTGAAAAATTCCAGAAAAGAGAAAGAAGTGTTCTCTTAGGTTTAACCCATAATTTTGTGAACATAAATCATTGAGTCCACAAATATAGAGGGAAAAGGCAGTGATCACTTTTGGAAATTATTTATAATTGGAGAATAGTATTTAAAACTATAAAGTACTATCTCTATTATATAACTTTTTATGAAGAAAAATAATTTTCTCTTTTTCCCTGAATTCAGGTCATGTATTCAGTACAGGAAATAGATATAATTTTGAAAGACTTTGCAGTTGATTAGTAACAAATCAATAGTCATTAGTATTATCAAGTCAACTTTTGACTAAACAAAATAATTGAAAGGAGAATATGTGTAGATGTTAATATTAAGATTTAATCTGCACCTTGCAGACCTGTATCCCATTCCATCTAAATGGGCAGCTACTGTGAAGATGTTTCCCACTTTTATTTCCTACTTATTATAGTTATTAGTACAAGAAATATTTTTCATTTATCTCATACTGTAAAGAAAATGATAGTGTAAGCTTAAAGATACATAAAAATTGACACCATACTTTGGTGTCACAAAAGAGTAAACATGAGAGATGAAAGAAAAATTAGGAGTAAAGCATGTATTGTTTATTTTCAGCTAATTGTAGACATGAGACATTTTGTCCCTATAATGTCAGATTTGGTTTATCAATAAAAACCCCAGCTGGGCATGGTGGCACATGCTTGTAATCCCAGTATTTGGGAGACTGAGACAGTAGGACCAAAATTTCATAGCCAGCCTCAGCAACTTAGTGAGACCCTCTGCAACTTAGTGAGACCCTGTTTCAAAATAAAAAAATAATTAGGGCTGAGGGTGTTGCTCAGAGGTAGAATGCCCCTGGGTTCAATCCCAAGTACCACATATGCACAATAAAAAGAAAGAAAAAAACCCCAAATTTTATGTAAATTATTGTTAAAAATATTCGAACCGATTTAAACTTTAAAATATATGAAATATGATGAGGGAAATGATGGTGGAATAGAGGAAGACAGCATGTTTCTGAATGGGAAGTTCTAGAAGCACAAACCAAGGGTATTAGAAACCTCTTCAGAGAAATAATATCAGAGAATATGCCAAACATAGAAAAAGACCTGGACCTCCATATACAGGAGACATTCAGAACACCACTATACAAGATCAAAGAAGAACTTCTCCATGCCATATAATAATCAAAATGACTAACATAGTGGCCAAGAAAAGAATCTTAAATACATTGAGAACAAAAGGACTGGTGACATTTGGGGCAAAAAAAAAAAAAAAAAGAATCAATCCAGACTTCTCAATCCAAATCATACAAACAAGGAAGGGCTCGTATGATGTACTCTAGACCCTAAAAGAAAACAACTTCCACCAAGACTGAGAAATGATAACCTTCCAAGACAAGCAGAAATGAAAAGAATTCATGCCTACCAAGCTGGCACTAGAGAAAATACTTAAAGATATAAAACACAAAGAAGAAAAGTAAATACCAGAAGCAGAGAAGGGATGAATTCCACCATATGGTCAACTAAGTGAAGGAGAAATAAAACTATATCAAACAGAAAATATAACTCAAAATGAAATGAAACAAAATCATCTCTAAAAAATAACACTGAATATCAAAAATCTAAACTCCCAAATTAAAAAGTATAGACTGGCAATGTGGTTTAAAGAACATCATCCAACTCTATGCTTCTTTCAAGAAACTTACCTTACAGGCAAAGATATCTACAGGCTAAATGTGAAAGGATGAAAAAAGATAGCATACAAAAAAAGAACGAAAACAAGCAGGGATAGCAATGCACATATGCAACAAAACAGACTTTAAGCTAAAACTTGTCAGAAGAGACAATGCAGGTCACTTCTTAATAAAAAGAACAATCCAACAAAAAGATGTAATGATAGTAAACATTTATGCCCCAAATGTGGGTGCACCCACTTTTAAAAAACAAACTTTTTGAGATATTAGGTCTCAAATAGACCCAAACACAATAATATTGGCAGATTTAAATGCACTGCTCACACAACTAGATTTATCTTTCAGGCAAAAGATGAATAAGGACTCTTCAGAGCTAAAGAACACTATTAACCAAATGGAATATATATCTAATATTCCAACCAACAACAGCTAAATACACATTCTTCTCAGTGGCTCCTAAAATGATCTCCAAAATTGACCACACTCTGGGCCACAAAGCAAGTACCAGCAAATTAAAAAAAATGTAACATAATTCCCTGCATCTTTTCAGATCATAATGGAATGAAAGTGGAAATCAGCGATAGGAAGACTAAAAGAAATGATATACTCGAATGAGAACTCATATTCAGAGAAGAAATAAGGGGAGAAATTAAAAAATTCCTAGAATTAAAGAAAAACAAAGGCTCAACACACCAAAATCTATGGGACACTTTGAAGGCAGTTTTAAGAGGAAAATTTATAGCACTGAGTGTCCACATAGGAAAAATAGAAAGTCACCAAATAGACTAATCGAAAAGCCAGGAGAAGACAGTAGATAATTAAAATCAGAGCAGAAATAAATGAAATAAAGAACAACAACAAAAAATACAAAAATCAACAAAACAAAAAGCTGGTTCTTTGAAAAGTTTAACAAGATTGATAAACCCTTAGCCACCTAACCAAAAGAAAGGAAGAATCAACCCAAATTATTAAAATCAGAAACCAAAAGGGAAACATCACCACAGACAGTGGAGAAATCCAGAGGATCATCAAAAAGTATTTAGAAAATTTATACTTCAATAAACTGGAAAACATAGAAGAAATTGATATATTCTAGACACTTATGACCTATCTAAGTTGAACCAAGAAAATATACTAAATCTAAACTGATCTATAGCAAGCAAAGAGATAGAAGAAGCAATAAATATCCTTCCATCAAAGAAAAGCTCAGGTCCAGATGTATTTCCAGCTGAATTCCACAAAACCTTTACAGAAAAACTAAACCAAATACTTCACAAGTTATTCCATGAAATTGAAAGAGATGGAATCCTTCCAAACTCCTTCTCTAAGGCCAGTATCACCTTAATACCCAAACCGAATAAAGATCCCTCATGAAAAGAAAATTTCAGACCATTATCATTGAAGAACATACATGAAAAAATCTTAACAAAATACTAGCAATACACATTCAAAACCACAAGCAAATTGTACACCATGACAAATTTGGTTTCATCCCAATGATGTAAGGCTGGATCAACATATGCAAATCAATACATGACATTCACCATGTAAATAGGAATAAGGACAAAAATCACATGATCATCTCAAAAGATGTTTATGAAGCATTTCACAAAATTCAATACCCATTCATGTTAAAAACACTGCAGAAATCAGAATAAAAGGAACTTACCTCAATACCATAAAGGGAATGTTCAATGAACCCAAAGCCAACATCATATTTAATGGGAAAAACTGATAGAATTCCCTTTAGATTCAAGAACAAGACAATGATGCCCAATATCACCACTCCTTTTTAATATAGTACTTGCGACTTAGTCAGAGTGATAAGGCAAGAGAAGGAAATCAAAGGAATACAAATAGGAAAGGAAGAACTCAAATTATCTCTATTTGCAGATGACATGATCCTATACTTTGAATACCCAAAAACTCAACCAACAGACTTCTAGAGCTGATTAACAAATTCAGCAAATAGTGGGATACAAAATTGGTCTAAAATATCCATACCTTTTCTATATGCCAACCATGAATACACTGAAAAAGATATCCAGAAAGAAATTCCATTCATAATTGCCTCAATAACAGTACAATACCTTGCAATAAATCTAACCAAGGAGCTACAGTACCTCTACAATGAAAATTATAAAACGCTAATGAAAGAAGTTGACAAAGATCTTAGAAGATGGAAAGATCTGCCTTGGTCTTGGGTAGATAGAATAAATATCAAAGTGGCTATTCTAACAAAAGTGATCTACAGAGTCAATGCAATACCCATCAAAACACCCATGTCATTCTTCACAGAGCTAGAAAAGTCATTCCTAAATTTCATATGGAGAAACAAAGGACCCAGAATAACCAAAGCAATTCACATCAATAAGAACCATGAAGAGGCATCACAATTTTTAATTCAAATTATACTACCGAGCTATAGTAATAAAAACAGTATGTTATTGGCACAAAACAGACACATAACCAATAACAGAATAGAAGATACAGAAACAAATCTGCACATTTATATCCAATTGATTTTCAACAAAGGTGACAAACATACATTGGAGAAAAGACAGTCTTTCAGCAAATGGTGTTGGCAAAACTGGTTATCCATTTTTAGAAAAAATGGAATTAAATCTATACTTCTCACCTTGCACAAGAATCAACTTGAGATGGATTAAAGACCTGGAAATTAAACCAGACACTTTGAGGTTACTAGAGGTGGGCATAGGTCCAACACTAACATATATGCACAGATAGAATCTTCCTCAATAAGATCCCCAAAACTCAGGAAATTAAAACAACAATTAATAAACAGGATGACATTGAATGAAAACGTTTCTTCTCATCAAAGGAAACCTTCAAGAGTCTAAAGAGAGAGCCTACAGAGAATATTTTTGCCAGCTATTCCTCTGATAGAGGACTAATATCTAGAATATACAATGAACTTAAAAGATTTAACACTGAAAAAACAAACCAATCAAGAAATGGATAATGGAACTAAATAGACACTTCACGAAAAAAGAGATACAACTGGCCAATAAATATATGAAAAAATGTTCAGCATCATTAGCAATCAGGGATGCAAATCAAAACTACACTACTATTCCATCTAATCCCATTCAGAATGGCAACCATCAAGAAGTCAAACAACAAAAACTGCTGGCAAGGATGTTGGGGAAATTGGAATTCTTCTACACTCTTGGTGTGATTGCAAATTAGTGCAACCACTATGGAGATCATTGTGGAGATTCCTCGGAAAATTTAGAATGGATCTACCATACGATCTAGCTATTTCATTCCTAGGTATCTTTCCAAAGGGATTGAAATCAGAATATTATATTAATATATGCATATCCATTTATAGCAGAACAATTCACAATAGCTAAATTATGGAAACAACCTAGATGTGCATCAACAGATGAATGGATTACAAAATTATGGCATATACACACAATGGAATTCTACTCAGCAATAAAGAAGAACAAAATTGTGTCATTTTCCAGAAAATCTATGGATCTGGAGAGCATTATGTTAAGTAAGATTAGCCAGTGACAGAAAGTGAAGTGTCATATCAGAGGGACTTCAGATTCTGGAGGAGAAACTCCAGTAGAGTGAGGGAGGTGGTCTAGGGGAAGGAGGAGATATGGAGGATCAATGAAGGAATCACCTCCATCGACATTATGTACATATATGAGAATTCCAACATCAATCTTAATACCCTGTATGGGGAAGGGAGGAAATGGGGAGGGAGCAGGGGGAAGTCCACCAGGTGCTGGATGCATGTATGTCACTATCTCTATGAACTAATTTATAATGAGAGACTATAACTATAATGTACCACTTAAAAAGTATATATGTGTGTGTGTGTATGTGTATGTGTTTGTGTGTATTTGTATACTATGCAGCCTAAACCACCGAGAAAGTTCTTGTTGTTTCTTTAAATGAAAGTTTTACATATCTAGGGAAAATGTATCAAAACCACTTGCATGTTACCTGTTAGAATTGAGTTAATAATAGTTGAATCACAACTTCTGATTTGGTAAAAATTTACAATCATATAGAGTAATATGAAAAGGAGGAAAAGCAAGCCAGCATAAGTAAATAACCACTTCAACTAACTACAATACAGATACTTGACTCCAGAAGTATCTGTTTTCTTGGTCTTAGAAAAAAATCTAAGACCAAGGGTGAAATCAACAGTTTTATAATAAAATAAGTGCCTTCTAAAATATTTTGATAAGTAAATGTAAAAATAAAACACTGGGATAATTAATGAAAATCAACTTTTTTTGGAACTCTTAAAATTAACCTAAGGATTACAAAAATCTGGAGATTGTTTATTCAAGATAATGAGTGAGTGTTGGTATTATCTTTCACTATTCCCTCCCCTTTTCCCCCAGTTGTGTGTTTACCTTACAAACCAACAACCCTAAAGTAATGGTGAAAATCAACAGTCTGGAAAACATTGAAGTGAATATATTGTGATTGAAGATCTCCAGAAATCATCATTCTCAAATGAATGTTGTGTGATCTGTTTAGAAGTTTTCTGGAAAACCTCACTCTTAGGGTTTATCTTTATTGGACCAAGCTTAGAGATTTCTCAGTATATAAGCCTTTACAAGGGAAGCATTTGTGTAAAACAATCAAAGTGAATTGCTTAGCATTACAGCTGTCTGAGGTGAGGATGATTATTGGGACAAATAAAAAGTTGATCAAAAACTTAAAACAAAAAGCTGAGAAATGTTGCCTGGAGGGTATTTTGCAAATCTCTGACATATTACTGGGAGCTTAGAGGGACACACGTATATGTAGAGCTTTTAGTATGTAAAGGACTGTATTCAAATTGATATGAATTTAGAAAGCCCCAAGTTACTATATCTGTGTGACATTTAGTCTGCACATGGATGAGGTTTTGGTTAGAGCAGTGTTGTAGACTATCTGCATAAGCATTGAAGGATGTCCCAAAATGCACACATGTTGGCAAAGCCTGGATACTTATCAGTTCCAGAGTTTTCAGAAAATCTTTGTCCAGTTACTAGCTGGCCAATAAACCAAACTGAGTAGAGGCTTCAGTGTATAACATGACAAGGAATGGATAACATGACTTCACAGAAATAGGGAATGTCACTAAATAAACAAGCAGCCAAAACAATAACAATGAACAGCTGCAATAAAAAAACTCTGAGGGAATAATCTGATTCCACATTACTGTTATTCTATTATTTAATGGTCTCTTTTCCTCTCCTCAGGCATCCTTGTTCCTTGAGACACCAATATGTAAATTAGGCCAATTAAGAATCCTCTACGTGTCCAAGCAAAAGAGTCACCCATCTTTAACTTTATACCAAAAGCTAATGATGATTACATTTAGTGAGGAAGGCATGTCAAAAGGGTTCAGAATATTGGATAAAATTAACTGGTAAAGCAACAGTAAATGACAGGAAATAAAAATGACCTCTTTATAAAAACACTGAAATGGCCAATAAATATAAGAAAAAAAATGTTCATCATCATTAGCAAATCAAAACTACACTGAGATGCCATTTAACCCCAATAAAAGTGGTAATCATCAAGAATTCAAACAACAATAAATGCTGGCAAGGATGTGGAGAAATAGGAACTCTTCTACACTCTTAGTAGGAATGCAAATTAGTGCAGCCACTATGGAGATCAGTGTGGAGATTCCTCAGAAAATTCAGAATGGATCCACCATATGATCCAGCTATACCACTCCTGGGTATCTTTCCAAAGGGACTGAAATCAGAAAATTATAGTGATATATGCATCTCCATGTTCATAGCAGCACAATACACAATAGCCAAATTATGGAAACAACCTAGGTGTCCATCAACAGATGAATGGATTACAATATTGTGGGAAATACATACAATGGAATTCTACTCAGCAATCAAAGAAGAACAAAATTATGTCATTTGCAGGAAAATGGATGGACCTGGAGAACATTAAGTTAAGTGAGATTAGCCAGCCTCAGAAAGTGAAGAGTCACATGTTTTCTCTCATATGTGGAAGCCAGGGAGTAATCAGGATAACAGAGGGACTTCAGATAATGGAGGAGAAACTCCAGTGGAGCCAGGGAGGTAGTCTAGGGGAAAAGGGGTGGGGACAGGGGAGAGGGAGAGTCAATGAAGGATTAACTTCCATTGACATTATGTACATATGTGAGAATACCAATTTCAATCTTAATATCCTGTATGGGGAAGGGGGTTGGGGAGGGAGCCGGGGAAAGCCCACCAAATGCTGTGTGCATGTATATGCCACTATCACTATGAACTACATCATGATGTGAGAGTATAATGCACCAATAAAAGTATAAAAATAAAGATGGGGAAACAAAAATAAAAATGAGTAATTAATAAAATATATTAAATGTTTTTATTTATCAAAATAATATGAGAAGTATGAAATGACAAACCCAGGGTGGAAAAACACGTGCAATATGTATAATCATAAAACTTTAGTATCTAGAATATATAACGAACTCCTACAACACATACACACACATACAGAGAGAGAGAGGGGGAGTGTTTCATACTGGGCAAACCTATGAATAAAAGGAAATGATTAAGATAAAAATCATGATAAATATTGTGTTTATTGAGTAGAAAAGGGATTGAGACTAGCCAGGGAAAATTAGACAATTCTGGGTAGCTAGTAATGTTTTATTTCTTCATGTAGATGGTGAATACACAGATAATTACTTCATGGTTATTTATTTTTATGCTGTACATCTGTGTTCTATGTGATCATGAAGCATATTTCACAACTAAAAATTTTTACTCATTAAAAGGAAATATGAAATAGGTCATAATGTTTAAAGCCTTAATGCTTTAGTATTTTTAAGAACTGAATAATTATTGTGCATTTATAGAATGCAGTTATAAAAATTATGCTACCAAGGCATTTTTCATGTTTATAAAATAAAATGTGTTTTATAGTAGATACTTCATACCAGGCATGATGGCACACACCTGCAATCCTGTAATCACAGTACTTGGGAAGTTGAGACACAAGGAATACCGGTTTAAGGCCAGAGTCAGAAACTTAGCAGGACCCTCAGCATCATAGTGAGATCCTGTTTCAAAATAAGATATGAAAAAGGAGGGTGGGGGCCTGGCGGTCTATCTTGGAGGTAGAACTCTATGGGTTCAATCCCCACTACCAAAAAATAAATAAATAAAATAAATATTTCAAGGTTTGAGATAATTTCAATAGATTTTTATGTCTGCATTTTATATATATATATTTTTTTTTCTTTTTTTTTTTCTCTGCTGTGCTGAGAATTCAACCCATGGCCTTGTGCTTGCTGGGCAAGTGCTGTACCACTGAGCTACAACCCCAGCCATGATATAAATATTTAATGAAATGTGTTTAAGTCCAGTTAGCAAATTCAACTTTCTTTCTTTTTTTTTTTTTTTGCGGTACCGGGGATTGAACGCAGGGGCGTTCTACCTCCGCGCTACACCCCCGGCCCTATTTTTTATCCTTTATTTTGAAACCGGGTCTCACGAAGTTGCGGAGGCCTCACTAAGTAGAGATAGAGAGACAGAGCGCTGAGGCTGGCCGCAAACCCAGATCCTCCGGTCTCCGCCTCCCAAAGTACTGGGATTACAAGCGTGCGCCACCACGCCCGGCTGTGCAAATTCAACTTTCAACAAGAAGGATGATAACTAACTGTTCAAAACAAATTTTGAAATTGTGTTTTCCCTCCATTAACTGAGAGAAATTACTAAAAATATAAATCCAAACACTGAGGCAAAAATAAATTTTCACATATAAGTTTTTAATTCTTATTTCCCCTATAATAACTTCACTCTGTACATATTCTACTTTTATTCAAGCAGTGTTTTGAAATATATTTCAGTATTCTCTCAATTCTTGTAGCATTTGAATTTCATTGTCATGAAAACACAAAGCTTATTGATATATTCCAATTGTACTGATTGGTGAGAAAAATATTTTGACACCCTATTTTCTTCATTGTGAAAGATAAGATAGCAATACTAAGAAAAACATTTTGTAAAGTCAAAAGTATAACACAAAGTCATTATGCAATTGTGAAGAAAATTAATTTTTATTTTATACTTAATCTCAGTTCTAAAACAAAGCTTTACACAAACATTTTAGAAAACTATAGAAAAATAATGCCACAAAATCTGTGTAAATTCCTTACTGTACATAGATAACTTGTACTTATATCATTTCATTATTACAGCCTATATTTTCTTATTGTATTCACTATTCATATTCCAACAAATAATACACTCACAAATGCTTCTTTTCAAAGTGTCTTTTACTGCCATTTTATTTTCTAATCTTTTTCATTTCTTGATATTTCTATTTAATCATATACTTTAATATTTGAAATAATACCTTTTATTTCTCATGAAAACCAGTGTTTGTAAGCACTGGAAGTTGTCTATGTATATGTATTATATTAAGCTTTGGGAAGATTCATTTATTCTGAGTTGCTGCTTCCACAGTGAATAAATAAAATTATAAGATTTAGACTTTGGGTTATATTTGGACATGAAAGTTTAATTTGTGAATTTTGGTAATGGAACTTTCAGAGAAAGAAAATATAGAAAATTATTTCCAGGAAGATATTCCCATGTGTTTGAATTCACAGCCTGAGATCTTTATACAGATTTATTACAGACTTATATTAATGAATAACCCACGCTGAAAATAAGTCAATAACTTTGGGGCAAAGTTTATGATTTGGCTTCTAGTCCATGGGCGTGGTGGTCAGCTTTCATCTTCCATGTCAAAGTACTTGAGAAAATCAACTTAAGGGAGTAAAATTTATTTTTTGGTCATGGTTTCAGAAGTTTCAGTCAATGGTCAGCTGGCTTCATTGCTTTTAGGTCTATAACAAGGTGAAAGCATCATGGGAGAAGGTTGTCATGGAGGAAAGCTGAGTAAGAGATGACAGAGCCAGAAAGCAGAGATACCCTTCAAAAACACACCTCTGGTGACACACTTCTTTCAACTAGGCCCCTCCTCCCAAAGCCTCCCTCATCTCTCAATAGCTCCACCATCTTTGGGTCAAACCTTGAACACATGAGCCTTTCGGGGACATTTGAGACCTAAACCACAAAGCTGGGTGTCATATAGCATGCCTGTAATCCCAGTACTAGGGAGGCTAATACAGGAGGATTGCAGGTACAAGGCCAGCCTCAGCAATTTAGCAAGACCCTCACCAACTTGGCAAGACCCTATTGCAACGTAAAAATGGCTAGGAGGGTAGCTTGGAGGAGGAATCCCCTGGGTTTAATCCCCTCAACCAAAAAATAAAAAAAAAACATGACATTTTTTCTAAGCTCCAAAGCCTTATCTCCATCTCATAATGAAAATGTATTTGGTTCATCACCAAGAGTCCCCAAAATCTCAACAATTCAAATACTACTCAAAAGTCCAACTCAAAAGTCTCTTCCAAGACTCAAGGAAAAATTTTAGTTGGGAACTCCTGTAATATAATAATTTTTAAAAGTCACATACATCAAGTATGCAATGGTGGGACAGGTACAGTATAAACATATTCATTTTGAAAGGGAGAAATGGGATTTCAAAAGAAGGAATGAGAGCAAAGCAAGACTGAAACCCAGCAGGTCAAACATTAGATCCCATAGCTCCATGTTCAGCATCTGG
>PVJS01045260.1:0-16306 GCA_004027185.1 Glis glis
CTCTATCATGTAATATAACACTGATGGACTTTATATCAATATTTAAGTATTAGGAATAAGTATCACTCAAAAATCCCTGCCTTCTATTCAGGGAAAGTGACTGGTGCATTTCTGGTTTTATGTGCGATAGCTTTATCATGTTAGGTGAGATTTTGATATTGTTATTCTATTTATTTGATGATTAATATGATTTAAAAAGACAGGGTTAGGAGTCAAGTTGACAAGGGGTGGACTTGTGATACTTGGTCTGGTTTGTCAACTTGACCCACCTAAGATCATGTGACTTTGGTTGTGTAACAGCAGATTGAACCGGAAGTCCTGCCCTAAATGTGGGTAGCAGGGTTCTGATAGGTGCAGAACTTAGATAAAAGAAGGAGAAAGGTGCACAGAGGGAGCCATGACTCTTCCTGAAGAAAACGCATCTGCTCTCATCTGAGATCGTTGGCCTCCAACTTTGCCGTTTCCTTGAAGAGCTTCTTGATCTTCTGCTCTCATCTGAGATCGTCGGCCTCCAGCCTTCGTACTGAAACTTCACCATTGTTTCTCCGAAGAGCTTCCTTATCGTCACATCTTGGACTGGACTGAATTGGTGGTTGCTTCAATCCTAAGGCTCCAGATCTTAGACCGCCTGACTAGCTACTGATTCCTCTGATTCTTCACGTGCAGTCAAAACTCAGGACTACATTGTGAGCTGATCTAATAAATCCCTTTTTCATATACTCATTCTGTGAATTCTGTTGATCTAGTGAACCCTGACCAAAACAATAAATACTGGCGAGATTGTGGAGAAACAGGAACTCTTCTCTGTTGGTGGGATTGCAAATTAGAACAGCCACTATGGAGATCAGTGTGGAGATTCCTCTGAAAATTAGGAATAGATCCACCATATGATCCATCTATACCACTCCTGGATATCTTTTCAAAGGAACTAAAATCAGAATATTATAGTAATGTATGCGTATCCATGTTTATAACAGCACAATTCACAATAGCCAAATTATGGAATGAACCCAGGTGTCCATCAACAGATGAATGGATCACAAAATTATCGGATATACACACAATGGAATTCTACTCAGCAATAAAGAAGAAAAAATATGTAATTTTCAGGAGAATGGATGGACCTGAAGAACATTATGTTAAGTGAGATTAGTCAGTCATAGAAAGTGGGGAGTCATATGGGGAATCTAGGGAGTAATCAGGAAAACAGGTGCTGGCTCACTCCACACTTGACAGAAACCAGAGTGCCCGAAGGCCTGACCAAAACCTGCAGCAATGTGGCTTAGCCCACCCTGTCCCCCAGAGATTAAGAGCTGTGCCAAATGAGACTGTAAATTAACAAGCTTCTCCAGGATGAAATCACCCAGCGTGGCCACAGGGACTTGCTTGGCAAGCAATATAATCATGGGGTCTGAGATTTTGTGAATAACCCCTGTGGAGGTGGGAGTGGGGTCTGCTATAAGACACAGCAGAAGCACAGATAAGCAGACAGCCCCTGGTGACATTAAGGCAGGACAGAACTACTGCCCGCAGTTCGCAACACCCTGGCAGAGTTTCTAGGGATTGCCACAGAACACACAGTCATGGTACCTGGGGAAAAATCAGACCAACCCAGCATTCTCTATGGAATATGTGGAATTCTGTGTTTGCACAGAGTTGGGTCAAAGCAACATCCACTGCTTATGTAGGAAAAAAGAGACACAGGCCCTGGGTTCCATGCTGGCAATACCTGCCATAAGTGTAGACAGAGAGACACATAGGGACAGGCCCAGTGGAGAAAGCAAAGGTGTGGGCTTGCCATGGGAGGGGCACCAGCAGCACTGGGGGACTGCAGGGCACCAATTGTCCAACTCACACCTCTCAGTCTACTCCCTATTACAGAGGCAACAGGTCCCTGGAAATTAACACCTGGAACCCATCGAGATCACCAGTGCAGCAGGCAGAAGGAACCCTAGAACCCTAGAACCCTAGAACCTGTAACCCGGTACTGATGATCTACACCCAGAACAACAGTGGGGAGATACCGGACATAGATTTCAAAGTTGGTTTTAAAGGGTAATAAGCACACAACAAAGAGCTGAGAATAACCATTCAGTAAAGGGAAAGAGATTAGACATACACAACCTACAGAGTGAGAGGTACAAAAGGAAAAAAGATAAAATCTTAAGAAACCTGAAATAATGAGAAGGAAGAATAGCAAAGAAACAATGAGCTCCCATAACTCCACAACATCAGAACCCACCAACACAGAAGTGCAAAGATTGCCAGAAGGATAATTCAGAACATTAATAGTAGAAATGATATATATTTCTGAAAATAAACAAAGAATCTGACACCCTGAACAACAATCAAAAAGAAACTCTGAAGGAAGTGAAGGATCCAATAATTGAAATGAAGGCATCATGCAAACTATCAACAAGAGACTAGACCACATGGAAAACAAAATATCACTCTTAGAATATGACCTCTCCAAAAATGAATGCATAGTATATAATGTAGAAAAGACAATTTGACAGCATGAATTGGACATTGAAGAGATCTCAGCCAATCTTAAAAGGGCAAACCTAAGAATAATAGGCATAGAAGAGGGAATAGAAGCTGAAACCAAAGGAATCAATAATCTTTCTCAGAGAAGTAATATTAGAAAATGTTCCAAACATACAAAAGAGGTCAATACACAGGTACAGGAAACATATAGAACCCAAGTAGACAGAGGATTATCAGACTACTTTGAAAATTTATATCCAACAAAATGGAAAACCTAGAAGAAATCGACAAATTTCTAAACAAATACAACCTTCCTAAGTTGAATCAAGAAGATATAGAAAACTTAAATCTACCAATAGCAATCAAAGACATTGAAGCAGCAATAAAGAGCCTACCATCAAAGAAAAGCCGAGGTACACATAGTTTCCCAGGTGAATTTTATAAAACCTTTATAGAAGAACTAATCCCAATACTCCTCAAACTATTCCATGAAATAGAAAGAAATGGGACTCTCCCAAATACATTCTATGAAACCAACATCACATTAATACCAAAACCAAATAAAGACAGCTCAAGAAAAGAAAACTACATGCTTATATTGTTGATGAACTTAGACACAAAACTTCTAAACAAAATACTAGCAACATGCATTCAAAACTACATCAAGAAAATCACACACCATGACCAAGTCAGTCAGGTTCATCCCAGGGATGCAAGGCTGGTTCAGCATACAAAAAACAATCCATGTAAACTACCACATAAACAGAACTAATGACAAAAATCACATGATCATTTCAAAAGATGCTGAAAAAGCATTTGACAAAATCCAACACCCATTCATGATAAGATAAAAACACTGCAATGAATTGGAATAGAAAGAAGGAACATACCTCAACATCATAAAGGCAATATATAATAGGTCCACAGCCAACATCATATTGAATGGGGAAAACTACAAGAGTTCCCCTTAAAAATAGGAACAAGACAAGGATGTCCACTATCACTACACCTTTTCAATATAGTACTAGAGACTCCAGCTAGAGCAATAAGGCAAGAGAAATAAGTCAAAGGAGTGCAAATAGGAAAAGAAGAAATGAAACTGTATCTATTTGCAGATGACATGATATTATACTTAGAAAACCCAACTCAACCAAAAGGCTTACAGAACTGATCAACAAATGCAGCAGTGTCTGGATACAAAATCAATCTTTAAAAAATCAGAAGCTTTTCTATATGTCAACCATAAGTCCACTGAAAAAGAAATTCAGAAAACATTTCCACTCATGATATCCCCCCAAACAATAAAATACTTAGGAATAAACCTAACCAAGGAGGTAAAAGACCTCTACAAGGAAAATTATAAAACATTGAAAAAAGAAATCGAAGATCTTAGAAGATAAAAGAACTCCCATGCTCTTGGATACGCAGAATATATATCATCAAAATTGTCATTTTTCCAAAAGTGATCTTCAGATTCAATGCAATACCCATTCAATTACCAAGGTCATTCTTCACAGATGTTGAAAAATCAGTCCTTAAGTTCATTTGGAACAACAAAATACCCAGAATAGCCAAAGTAGTTCTCAGCAACAAGAACCATTCAGGAGGCATCACATTACCTGACTTCAGACTATACTACATAGCCATAGTAATAAAAACAACATGGTATTGGCACAAAAGCAGACAAACAGACAAATGGAGCAGAATAGAAGACTCAGAAACAAATTTGGACACTTACAGCCAATTGATTTTTTACAAAGGAGCCAAAAACATACACTGGAAAAAGTAGCCTCTTCAACAAATGGTGCTGGAAAACTGGTTAACCACATGCTGAAAAATGGAAATAATCCCCACTTTCTAACCCTGCACAAGTGTCAATTCAAGATGGATCAGACCTGGAAATCAGATCAGAGACCTTGCAGCTACTTGAAGAGGACATAGGTCCCACTCTTCAACACATAGGCACAGGCAAAAACTTCCTCAACAAGACCCCTTTGGAGAAAATCTTAGATGAGTAAAGATGGCGACCTAACTAAGGGAGATGGGAGGGGGAAAGAGGGAAACATCGCAATGCACAGGATGTACATATACAACTTATTAAAGTGAACTATTGTGCTGAGCATGAGCAGGAGGGAAGGGTGAGGGAATAGGGATGGGATTTAGGGGAAGGCTGACATGTGTGTGTATGTATACTTCTACCACCCTGAAACCCATCAAGATGTACAATGCACTAATAAATAAAAATCATCATCATAATAATTAAAAATAGCTATTTCCATCTTTAATCCTAGAATCATAAATTCATAGAACTTTTGAATCTAAATCAAAGAATGATATGATCCTCAGAGATTTATAAAAATTAAAGAATTTCATTTACAAAAAAAGAAAATATGATACATTTTTACAATGTATACTATTTAGTCATAGATACAAATGAAGTCCTATCATTTGAGACAACATGAATGGAACTGGTGATCACTATGTTAAGTGAAATAAGCCAGGCACAAAAAGACAGGTACCACAAAATGTTACTCGTATGTGGATCTAGAAATGTTTACCACATGGAAGTTGAGAGTAGAATAGTGGTTACTGGAATCTGGAATGGGTAGAGGGATGGAGAAATGCTGATCAATGGGTACTTATAGTTAGGAGAAAGTAATTCTGGTGTGCTATTGCACAGTAGGGTCACTATAGATGATAAAAATGTACTATATATTTCAAAAAGCTCTAAGAAATTATTTTGAATGTTTTCACCATAAATAAATGATAAATGCTTGAGGATATACATTTAATCTATTTTAAACATTATAGCATGGATGCACATATTGAAATATCTCATGGTACTCCATCAATCTGTAGAATTTTTGTTTTTATGTATCAATTAAAATAAAACTAATTGTAATAAGTAAATAAATACCAAAAAAACTATTAAAAAGTAAGGATCATTTTGATCATCATGTATTTCATCTAGTTTTTCAAAATTGTGTGTATATATATTTCTATGTCTTGGACAACTTGAAACATATTTGGAAATATGTTTGGTTGGAGACTGCTATTTGTATACCCAGATCAATTATTTTATTGTATTGTAATGCAAATTTAATTGATACATAGTCCTTCAAACTATTTCTAGCCTGCATCACCAGTGAAAGGTGGGCAGAAGTGATGGGATCCATATCCAATTCCTTGTAACTGAGGATATAGACTCCTTCTCACACCTGTGTCTCTGTGCCTCGCCCTTTCCATGAGCTAGGCATGAGTGCGTTCACACTCTGCCTTCAACCAATCTAATGAGAACCAATCTAATGGGCAATGGGAAGACTGTAGTGCACTGATTCTGTAACCATAGATTTTTGTTTGTTTGTTTGGGTTTTGTTTGAATTTTTTATTTTAAATGGGAGGCTATTTTTTACATCAGTTTATTCTTTACTAAGTTATAAAAAGTTAACTTTTTTCTCCAACATAGCCAAATAAATTGCTCAACTATACAATTTTTTATTGCCCAGCTTTGACATATTAAAATCTTGCATAACCTAATGTCTCTTTCTCAGTCATCTATGCTACTACTATGTTCCATTTCATATACTTTTGTTTTCTTAAGCACAAGAAAAATATGTGCTCAGAGAATCTTATAACCTAGTGGAATTCAGTAGTCATTTGAGTCATCATTTTCCAGCTATTAAAAATGTTCTAAAGATATGAATACAGTTTTCTAAAAATAAAGAATAAATTAAAGAATTTCTATGGTTAATTAAGTTTGGGAAATCCTATATGCTGATTTTACCTTACAAAGATTTACAGAACATATTAGAATATCAAAGGCTTTGCAAAATCCAGCAGTAAAGAATTTCTTAAGCTTTTATATTCAGTATACTCATTTTAAATGGGATAACTTGAAAAGGGTTGGTACATCTCACCAAACACTGCAAATAGGTAGAATCTATGTACCATTGACATAGCATCTTTCATATCTTATCTGGCTCCAACTCAGAGATGTTTAATAAGAAGGCACTTCATAGGCTTCTGCTTTCCACTGCTGGATTATCTTAACTGTTGGGTGTGTTTTTACACAACATGAAAAATGCGAGTTCAATGATGTTGACAAATGATGAAGGTTCTCATACAAGCATATCCTTCTTCATGGTCAATGGAAAACTTGCTGGTGGTTCCTGATGGCAGTGTTTCCAAAATGGAGGTAAATAAGTTCCTAGAATAGGTAGCTATGATGCTTAGTCACATGAAGAGTGAAAAATTTGTGGGTCCTGAATCTGTTCCACCTGATGCTCTAACAGTGGCAGTGAAGAGTCTGCATTTGCTTGAACACCAGGGTGTCTGCACGCTCATTCTCCATTTGCTTTGCTCCCCAATCTCAGCCTCAGTTGTTCTCTTCATCTCATCTATAATTTATTTTTTCTCCCATCCTCAAAATTATTTTTAGCCTTAGAAATGATGTCCTTTGTCCTACTCATTCAAACCCTGTACATAGAATTCTACTCAGCCATAAAAACCCTGTAGGTAGTGAATTCCTTGGAGTTGCAGATTTTAATATACCAAAACCTAAGCTTTTGAAGTTTGGAAACTTTAATTAAAAAATATTTTCCTGTAATTTTCTTTTTCTTTTTGAATGGTAAAATCTGGTTTACTTATTTATTTTTAAATTTTAATACTTTTATTGGTGCTTTGTAATTACACATCATAGTGAGGTTCAAAGTGAAAAAAAACATACATGCATACAACACTTGGTATATTTCCCTCCACATCCCACCCCACTCATCCCCCTTCCCATACATATTAGTTAGACTGGTAGTGATACAGTGATGCCTTCCTATATGGACATAGTGTTATTAGAACTGTTTCCTGCATCAATTCTCCTTTTCTTCTCCCTGCCTCCCTCCCCCAATCCCCTTCCATTATCCTACTGGTCTCTATCTGAAGTCCCTTTTGTTTCCTATTTTCTCTTCAGCTTCCACATATGAGAAAAAAACATACAATCCTTGAATTTCTGTGACTGGCTGATCATACTTAGCATAAAATTCTCTGGTTCCATCCATTTTCCTGCAAATGACATAATTTTAGTCTTTTTTATGGCTGAGTAGAATTCTATTGTGTACAGACTACATTTTTATTATCCATTCATGTGTTAACAGACACGTAATTTGGTCAAATAATTTGGCTATTATGAATTAATCCCCAATTTTAAAACATAGATTGGCAAAATTGATTAAAAATCAAAATCAAAATATATGTTGCTTATAAGAAATTCACCTTATAGGCAAAGATATTCACTGACTAAAAGTGAAAGGTTGAAAAAATATATTCTCATAAGTTTAAAAACTTTGTTTGAAGCCCACTATTTTTCCCTTTATTTTCCATCAGTCTTTTCCTGGAACATAGTATCAAATACCACACATGCTATTTAAGTAGAAAGAGGAGTCATATCATAATCAGAAAACTCATGTGTATATGGAACTATGAGGATGATAGAGGAAACTATGATGACTAATATATCAAATTATTATATTATTTTCATGTCTTTTTTACAACTTTTATAAATGACTACCAAATATGACTTCAGAAGTGGCAAAACCCCTTTCTTCCATTCTTTCTATTATTATTATTATTATTATTATTATTATTATTATTATTATTATTGTGGGAGTGAACCTAGAGGCATTCTATCTCCAAGCTACTCTCCCAGCCCTTTTTATTTTGAAACAGGTTCTTGCTAAGTTGCTAAGAGTTTCACTAAGTTGCTGAGGCTCGCCTCAAACTTGTTCTCCTCCTTTCTCAGTATCCCAAGTACTGAGATTACAGGCATGTGCCACTGCACCTGTCTTAAATTATTCTTGATATATGATCATTTCCATATTCTCTTGTTTTCTTGACTGCTTCCTTCTAACCCCATTCTGTTACATGCACCATTTAAGAATACATCTTAACACTGCTTAGTTGGTAGGAAGAGAGAGAATAAGTATGCTCATAAGAGAGTAAATTCATTTCCTATTACAGCCATGGCAAATCTAGGCAACTTGGAACAGCACAAACCTATTATTTAAGTTCTACAGGTGAGCAATTCATCATGGGTCTTACTGAACTTCCATAAGGTGTCAGTAGGGTGGCATTGCTTACTGAAGGCTCCAAGGGATAATTCCACTCCCTACTCATTCGGGTTAGTGGGGGAATTCATCTTCTTGAACTGTAGAGCTGAAGTCTCCATTTCCTTGCTGGTTGAGAGGAACGGCGGTGCCCAGCTTGGAGAGGCTGCTTGCACCCCTTGCCTCAGAGACCCTTCCTTTCAGCTTCACAGTCAGGGTGGTGGGTTGTGTTCCGCTCACTGTTTGAATCTGTCCTGTTGCTTTTTCCATGGTCACATCTCTGTGATGAACCCTTTTTCCTCCTCTTCTCCTTTCAAGTATCCATGTGGTTGCAATCGACCCAACCAGATAATATGCAATATTCTTTATATTTTAAGGTTAACCAATTAGCTTCATTCCACCTACAAACTTAATTTACTTTTGGCATGGAAAATAGCATATTCACAAGTTCTGGTGATAAGATTGAGAAGCCATTATTCTGTATACCATAGGGTAGAATGCATACTAAAGATTAACCACATTTACTATCCATCTCAGACTCTATGCCATAGGGGTGACCTCTACCCAATTCCAAAGTGTGTTAACTAAATCTTTTCATAAATGTTTTCATAAATGTTCAATAATGCTACCTCAATATCTGAATTTTTGTTTTATTCAGAATACGGATGAATGGAGCATAAGCTATGCTTTATTTTTCTATCTCCAAAGCAGACAAAATATAATAATATATTAATCAAATCACTTAATTTTCCACCTTAATAGATAGAAAAAAGGACATTTTCAGCCTTCTTTATTTAGGTTGGGTCATATGACTATTGTAGTTCAATAGCATATTGATAAATACGATGTGTGCCACTTTCTGGCTTTGCCTATTAGAAAATTAAACCCCTCATGATTGACCTGTCTCATTTTGCTGTGTTCCAGAAAGAAATGTGGTGAAGTTGGTCATAACTTTATGGGAGGTCTTGGGTCCCAGAATAACTAAGCCCCACCCATGTAAGGGATATTACATGATCAAGGAATACACTAGATTTTGTTAAAACTCTGGAATTTGGAGACACTTTTCATCTGTCAAATATTTGCTAAGCATTGACTTTCTTAAGAACTTAAATTAGAAGTCATCAAATATAAAAAATGGAAAGAATTTTACAGCAGTGGTCCTGGACTTTACCGCATATCATAAGCATTTTGGAAAAGTTTATAAAATTAGATGATAGATAGATTATAGGTAGATGGATATAATTGGTTTCACTCCTAGAGCTAATGAATAAAAATTATTACTTTAGAGGATAACAGGTCTAATTTACATTTTGTCAGGATGAGAAATTTAAGATTCAAGCTCCTTAATTGATTAACCCAGAGACTCTTGTATAAGTGTAGTCAGTACTAGAACCCACATTTCTTGATTCTTCCTCCATATTGTCATTCTTAGTATAAATCATGAGAATTCTTTGAATGAAAATGGATATTATATGTAAATTAAGTAATTAGAATCAAAATATTAAAGCTGTTTTCAAAATTTTCCATTAATTATATTTTAATTTCCATATCTTATAACACTTCTACCTGAACCCAATTGTGTAAACATGAATGTCTACAGTTAGACAATTTTCTGTCATAAAATGGACTGTGTGAGATTTAAGCTATCGCTCTACTACAGTAAGCACAATTTTGAAGTTGAAATTTCAACTCATGACATCTTGTGAGTAATTATTTTTCTTAGGTACTCTTCATTCTATACCTAACCCATTTAAATTTTGCTTACCCACAAGAATTTTATCAAATATTGGACAAGGAATGATGGGACAGAAACATGTTTATTTCTAAAAAAAGACACACTTGGATTAATTGGAAGCTGAAAAGTGTCAACAGCTGTTGACTTATTGTTGAGAAAGTGAGAAGACTGTGTTGACTGTAACTGAGGAAAGAGCACGAGAATTCCAGCTAGCATGCCTTTCCTACCAGGGATGTTAGGATTCTTGATCATGGTCCCAAGTAATATAGAAATTTACTTCCAATGACAGAAGTTTCTTATGGAACAGAAGTTTCCACCTCTTACCAAGCATATGTAACTCATCACCTTGAAACATTAAGAAATTGCTCAGTGTAATTCAAAATTCTAAATTTATGTATATAATACATGCACACACAGCAATTCATTTAAATCTTGATGGTATATTCTCCTTTTATTTGCTGTCAAGGTGGAGGTGTAAAAGCTTATATTAATAGCCAGAATAAAAGTTTATTTCTCCCTTTTACCTATGTTTATCAAATTAGGTGGGTTGGTGGTGTTTATGTAATTGCTTTACACCCAATTGAAAAAATGAGAAGTGAGTGTGGGGTGGGGGTGAGAAGGGTAGGAAATTATTATATAAAATTATAATTCTGTTTCTGACTGCTGGTCAAAGAAAGAACTGGTCTAGAGAGAGGTATCACTTGTGAAACTAGCCAGGTGGAAAATGACTGGTTTCATTAAAAATAGCAGTAATAAAAGAGCACACTCTACTGTCAAATATACTTTAATTCAGCTATAAACTGGGAGCATGGACTTGGCGTTATAACCATCCACAAGCTAGGAATCTAGTCATGTTTTGTTCAAACTGACTTAGAGTTTAATCAAAGCAGCCACATAGCACTAAGTATCAAAAAAAAGGTGATCCATTTCTTATCTCCCTAGCCAAAGCCTTTATTTTCATTATGCAAAGATTATGGGATGAAATTAAAAGGTCTATTGTGGTAGCCCATAAGGAAAGCTCTGACCAGAAGGAGCTCTTGGCTCTGGGAAACTGCCCTTCACATGGTTCAGGGAATATTCTATTACCCCTAGTGAGTTCCCTGCCTGCGGGTCACACATAATGTTGCTGTCCCAGTCAACAAAACTCCCAGAGCTCTTGAGTGTTAAAGATAATACCATCAGCCGGGTGTGGTGGCCCACGCTTGTAATCCCAGTACTTTGGGAGGTGGAGACCGGAGGATCCGGGTTCGCGGCCAGCCTCAGCTCTCTCTCTCTCTCTCTCTCTCTCTCTCTCTACCTGGTGGGGCCCTCCGCAACTTCATGAGACCCGGTTTCAAGGTAAAGGATAAAAAAATAGGGCCAGGGCCAGGGGTGTAGCACAGAGGTAGAATGCCCCTGGGTTCAATCCCTGGTACCGAAAAAAAAAAAAAAAGATAATACCATCAGAATGGTCCCTAAAAGTCTGGGACCTCAAAGTTTTCTGTATGGTAGATTTCATTAAAACCAAAACATTGAGTCTTATCGCAGGTCCTAGATCCCATATTTTGAATTGTATTGTTTCTGACTCGATTTGCACTCACATTATACCAAGTCCTGGCTGTTCTTGAACCACTGTTTAGTACCACTGGTAATACCATGTTTGAATTTCATTCTTTACAGTGATTCTTCTGTGAACATCCTGTTTCTATCCCTGACGTCTTAGCCTCAATTTTGCTATAGAGCTAGGTTGAAGCTGAACTTCATCTATAAAATCATAATTCCTTTTTTTGTGTGTGTGCTGGGGGTTGAACCCAGGGCATTCTACATCTGAGCTAGACCCCCAACCCTATTTTATTTTTTATTTTGAAACAGGGTATCACCAAGTTGTGGAGGGTCTCACTAAGTTGTTGAAGCTGGCTGCAAATCTGCGACCCTCCTGTCTCAGTCTCCCAAAGTACTGGGATTACAAGCATGAGCCACCACACCCAGTCAGTAAAATCATAATTCTTAATTAAGCTCATATCTTTTTTTAGGAAATGCAAAATGTTTATGCAAAATAATTTCAGTAGATTAACGTTTTTTTCTTGTGGGAACTCTGAGAAAAACCCTTATGAGCTTTTATATATATATATTAGTTATTAATCTAGTTAAAATAAGCAAATGTACTATGGTCATTTTATGCCAATAAATTGACATTAACATTGGTCAATTAGTAGATATCACATGACAAAGACAGAAATATTAATGTTCTGTATATTCATTCTGCTGTGCTGCCTTGGTTAATGTTTATTCTGGAATATGTAATATCAGTGGTCATTTATATGATTAAATTAATTTAAAATATTTATCCAACAATTCTCAACTGTTGCATATCAATGGATCTCCACATAAAGAGAATGCAAAAACTGTAAAAGATCAATGTATCAAAAAGCTGATTTAAGAACAAGAATTCAAAATGAAAAGAAATTCTCAACAGAACTCTTCATAATCTCATGTAACCATCTTCCATTTTTATAATGCAAATGTACCAGCAAAACTGTAAACTTTTAATAATTTGTATTTATAATCATTGATTCACTTACTAAAACTTAATATCTTTGTTAGCTTTATAGATGAAGCAATAAAAATAATTTGTGGCTCACAGCCCGGACCCTGGCGCCCCCCCATCACCCTGGTAGCCCCTGCGCCAGGTACCGGACCCCAGCATCCTCCTGCGTCACCCCAGCGGCCCCTGCGCATGTCCCGGACCCTAGCGTCCTCCCGCGTAACCTCAGCGGCCCCTGTGCCTGGTCCTGGACCCCGGCGTCCTCCTGCATCACCTCGGCATCCCTGCGCCAGGCACCGGACCCCAGCGCCTCCCACTCCTGCGTCCTCCTGCATCACTCCATTGGCCCCTTCGCACAGCCGGGACCCCAGCGTCCTCTCGCGTCACCCCGGCGGCCCCTGCACCCAGCCCCGGACCCTGGGATCCTCCAGTGCAGCTCAGCAGCCTCTATGCCTGGCCCTGGACCCCGGCATCCTCCCGTGTCAACCCGGTGTCCCCTGCGCCAGGCCTCAGACCCTGGCATCCTCTTGCATGGCCCAGCGGCCCCTGTGCCTGGCCCCGGACCCCGGCATCTTCCAGTGCAGCTCAGCGTCTCCTACGCCCAGCCCCAGACCCTGGTGTCCTCCCACATCACCCCGATGGCCCCTGCTCCAGGCCCCAGACCCCGGCATCCTACTGCATCACCCCAGCGGCCCCTGTGCCAGACCCCAGAACCTGGCGTCCTCTCGCGGGGCCCAGCAGCCCCTGCACCCGGCCCCAGACCCCGGCGTCCTCCTGCATCACTCCAGCAGCCCCTGCGCCAGGCCCTGGACCCTGGCATCCTCTTGGACGACGAGGCAGCCTTCGGTGCCCGGCCTCAGACCCCACGCTCCACCTCGAATTCCCGCACCCTCCAGCACTAGAAGAATGACCCTCTGCACCCAAGCTCAGACCCTGGCATCCTCCTGCGTGACCCAGGTGGCCCTCCCCGCCATGCCTCAGACACCAGGGTCACACTGCATGACCCGGTGGCCCTCTGTGCCTGGCCTTGGACCCCGGCGACCTCCTTTGCTTCCCCGGGCGACCTTCCGTTCAGTGCCTCAGACTCCAGCACCGCCACCCGAGACCCAGAGCCTAACTTCTTTCCCCACATGGGAGCTTCTGTGCCATGGTTCAAAGACCGTATAACTTCCTGCGCCTCCACCCGAGAGGCACACGACTCTCAGGGCTGTATCTGAGCCAGGGCATGCTCCGGCGCTGCCACCCAAGATCCAGGAGCACATGCTCCCCCCTGAGACCCACGTGTGATCCTCTGCGCTGCGTCTCAGAGCCTGTGCACCCCTAGGCACCGCTACTCGATTCCCAGAGCCTGCAACCCCCAGGGACCCATACAAAATCCTCAGTGCAGCGCATCAGAGCCTGGGCACCCTCTGGCGACATTGCCCAAGACCTGGAGCATGACAGCATCCCTTGGGGCCCGGGCGACCCCCAGCACCTTTGCCTTGGAAACCGGGCACCTACCGGCACCATTACCTGCACCTTGGTGCCCACACCCAACACCACGCTTCAAAGTGCTCCTCACATGCCAACACCCGAGCTCCAGAGCCTGTGTACCCTCCCCACAATACCACACCCCAGCCAACCAGACAAGAGGGAACCACAGTCTGCAGTGTACAGACCCAACTGGGACTACAGGGACCATCAAGAGGTCTTATACACAGAAAGGAAGATGATGCGGAGGCAACAGAAACACAAAATGGAAAACACAGAAAATACAAGAATGAGGAACAGTGAGGAAACAAGAAACATCCACAATGCATCAGCAAGTGAGATTACTGACTCTGACATGCAGGAAATACAAGACGGAGAATTACGAATTTTGATCTTCAGAATTATGAAAGGCCTTAAAGAAAGCATACAGGAGATGAAGGAGGAAGTTGATGCTCTAAGGAAGAATCAGAAAGAAACACTGAATGAAATGAAGGAGTCAATAAACGAATAAAGACTCCAATAGAGACCAACTCTAGTAACCTCGACCACATGGAAAACAGGGTATCACTCCTGGAAGACAGTTCATTTGAAACTGAGAACACAGTCAACGATATACAAAAGATACTACAACAACACATCCTGGCCATTCAAAAAATACAGAACAATACAAGACGTCCTAATCTAAGGATAAAAGGCATTGAAGAAGGTTTAGAAGCACAGACCAAGGGTATAAGACACCTCTTCAAAGAAATAATTTCAGAGAATTTTCTGAACATAAAAAAAGATTTGGATATTCACATACAGGAGACATATAGAACACCGTTAAGACAGGACCAAAGAAGGACCTCCCCATGCCACATAATAATTAAAACGACTAACATAGAGCCCAAAGAAAGAATCCTAAAAGCAGCAAGAACAAAGAACAGGTGACATACAGGGGCAAAACAATAAAAATCACCCCAGACTTCTCAACCCATGTAAGGAATGCCAGGAGGGATTGGTTTGAAGTACTCCAGACCCTGGAAGAAAACAACTTGCAACCAAGACTGATATATCCAGCAAAACTATCATTTAAAATTGATGGAGAAATAAAAATGTTCCATGATAAACATTTAAAGAATTCACGAGGACAAACCAACACTAGTGGAAATCCTAAAAGAAATAAACCACAAAGAAGGAAAAACAAGCAATTTTCAGAACCACAGGAGAGGTGAACTCCACTAGGTAGGCAACTAAACAAGAAGATTTATCACTACAGCAAATAGAAAATACAACTCAAAATGATAGGAAACAAAACTCATATCCCAATAATAATATTGAATTTCAAAGGACTCAACTCCCCAATTAAAAGGCATAGACTGGCAATGTGGATCAAAAAGCATAACCCAATTAAATGCTGCTTACAAGAAACTCACCTTCTAGCCAAAGATACTCATACGCTAAAGGTAAAAGGATGGAAAAAGTTATACCATGCAAACAGAGATTGAAAACAGGCAGGGGTATAAATGCTTATATCAGACAAAACAGACTTTAAGCTAAAACACATCAGAAGAGACAAAGAGGGTCACTTCTTACTAATAAAAGGAACAATCCAACAAGAAGATATAATAATAGTAAACATTTACGCCCCAAATGTGGGCGCACCCACATTCACAAAGAAGGTCTTCAGGACATCAGGTACCAAATAGACCCAAAAACAATAATATTGGGAGACTTCAACACACCACTCACGCCACTAGATTGATCCTCCAGACAAAAGATGAATAAAGATTGTTCAGACCTAAAGAAAACTATAGCCCAAATGGATCTAACAGACACATACAGATTATTTCAACCAACAACACCTGAATACACATTTTTCTCAGCTGCCCACGAAACAGTCTCCAAAACAGACCACATACTCGGTCACAAAGCAAGCACCAGCAAATTCAAAATTTGCGATATAATTTCCTGCATCTTCTCAGATCACAATGGATTGAAACTGGAAATTAACAA
>PVJS01045261.1:0-16304 GCA_004027185.1 Glis glis
CGTGAACCCGGATCCTCCGGTCTCCGCCTCCCAAAGTACTGGGATTACAAGCGTGCGCCACCATGCCCGGCTCTTTTAGAACTTCTTGTAAGGCAGTTCTAGTGATGACAAATTCCCTTAGAGTTTGTCTAGAAAATTCTTCATTTCACTTTCATTTTTACAAAGCAATATTGACATGTTTGGTATTCCCAGTTGATAGTTTTTTTTTCTTTCAGTGCTTTGATTATATCACCCCCCATTCTTTTGTCACCTAGAAGGTTTCTGTTGAAAAATTCATTGAAACATTTATGACAATTCTCTTCTGTGTTATGAATTGTTTTTCTCCCGCTGCTTTCAAAAATTCTCTCTTTTTTTTTTTTTTTGCAGCACTGGGGATTGAACCCAGGGCCATTCTACCTCCGAGCTACACGCCCAGCCCTATTTTTCACTCTTTATTTGGAAACAGGGTCTCACTAAGTTGCAGAGGGACTCACTAAGTAGCTGAGGCTGGCCGTGAACCCGGATCCTCCGGTCTCAGCCTCCCAAGTACTGGTATTACAAGCGTGCGCCACCACACCTGGCTTGTTTTGAATATTAACAATTTAATTTGAATGTATCTCAGTGTAGACTTCTTAGGTTCAATGTATTTAGGATCCTTTGAATTTCATAAATTTGAATGTTCATTTCCCTCCCCAGGTTTGTGAACATTTCAGCCATTATTTTGTTAAATAAGTTTCCCCCTCCTTTCTCTTCGACTTCCAGTTCTACCATAGTGCATGTATACGTCCACTTGATGGTATGCCGTAAGTCCTGTAGGCGCTTCTCATTCTTTTTTATTCTTTTATGTCACTGTTCCTCTGAATGATAATTTCTTTTTAAAAAATATATTTTTATTGGTGCATTATAATCTCACATCATAATGCAGTTCAGAATGAAAGATACATACATGCACACAGCACTTGGTGTCTTACTGACAATTTCGAACGACTTGTTTTTAATCTTGCTAATTCTTTCTTCTGCTTGATCCAGTCTGCTGTGGAAGTTCTTTGCTGAATTTCTTCCGTCCAGTTATTGTGCTCTCTCATGAGGTATTTTTGCCTGTGGATGGTTCTTAAATTTGTGTTTCTAGCTGGGCGTGGTGGCGCACCCTTGTAATCCCAGTACTTGGGAGGCTGAGACAGGAGGATTGCAGGTTCGTGGCCAGCCTCCGCAGCTTAGTGAGGCCTCGCAACTTAGTGAAACCCTTTTTCAAAATAAAGAATAAAAAATAGGGCTGAGTGTATAGCTCAGAGGTAGAATGCCCCTGAGTTCAATCCCCAGTACCACACACAAAAAAAAATTGTGTATTTTGGTCTGTGGATGGTTCTCAAATTTGTGTTTCTATAGTAGGATAAGGTCTGGAGCCATCTGTTCCGCCATCTTGCTGGCATCACTCTGTAATACCCTTCTCATGGTTTTTCCTTCCTGTGGTCTTTCCTCCTAATCAACCAACACTTTCCTCACCCCCGGGTGTCCTCCAGTTGCTCGAATTCCCCAGGCGCACACCAGGTGTCCTGGAGAACATTCCGGACTCCAGTCATTTGCATTCACAGACCAAACCCCGTGCCTTCATGGTCTTCTTCACCCATGCTCCTGACACTGCCTCATAATTGTAATTTTTCTCTTTAAACTATTCCCAAAGACTTCAAGTCCTATTTTCATTGCCAAATTCTTAGGGAAACCCAACTAATTTCAGCCCATAGAAATCTTTATTCCATCCTCTATCCATAACACCTATTGGGAGTTCTCCATGTTTCTATCTTTGATGGTCTTCAAATTGCACGCTGTCTGTTAATACTATTTAATATTTCAACCACATGCACTATTCTAAAATATCTCAAGATTTCCTCTTGTGTATTTTACCTATGAGTAAGGTAGTCAATGATGTGCTGCCTTTGGCTTAATTGTCCAAATGGAGAGAGCTCCTGAAGGCACAAGTAATGAAAAGTGATGTACCATGTTTTTTAAAGTGAGTACATGTGTGTATTTATCAAAATGGCATAGCAATTAAAAATGGCATAGTTGTAAGAAAGAAAATGTTTAATAAAATAAACACCTGGGATACATTTTATTTCTCTCTGATCTTTTGAAAACAAACGTGTAACATAATTTTTTTCACATTTTCAGAAAGTATGCCATAATATCTTCCTTTTTTTGCTTCTTCTTCTTTTTTTGGGGGGGTGTACTGGGGATTGAACCCAGTGGCCTTCTACTTCTGATATTCACTCTCAGCCCTGTTTTTTTTTTTTTTTTTGAAGCAGGGTCTTGCTGAGTTGCTGAGGCTGGCCACAAACCTGTGATCCTTCTGTCTCAGCCTCCCAAGTACTTGGATTACAAGCATGTGCCACCATGTCCGACTCTATTTCTCTCTGATCTTAATTGTCATCAGTCTCTTCTGAAAGAAAGAAAAAAACAAAAACATTATTTTATTCTTCATGTTTTGTGGTTTGATAAGACTATCACTGAGTTTTCATCTTAAAATCAAAAGCTTTTCCTTGAGCATATTTATACCTGTTACCTTAAGAATCTAACCCAACATGTTGCTTGACCGACTTCCTTCCTTCCTCCCTCCCTCCCTCCCTTCCTCCCTTCATCCCTTCCTTCTTTCCTTTCTTCCTTCTTTCCCCCCAACAAATATTTAATGAGCAACTACATACTCCAGGCTATATGTTAGCTGCTATTATTCAACAGTAAGCCTGTTAGGATCCCTGTACTCATGAACTCATAGTCAAACACCTCTGTTGAAAAACCCACCTGCTTAACTTTGACCAATCAAAGTTCCAGTGTTTTTTCCAGCTAATATAAGAAACTGTTAAGAAAAACAAAAAGATAATGTCTCCTCTCTGTTTCCCAACTCATAGCAATTTCTCCTTCTTTAAAATGAGGAGATGCCAGTAGGATAATGGAAGGGGATCAGGGGAGGGAGAAAGGGAGAGGGAAAAGGAGACTTGAGGGACAAACAGATCAAATAATGTTATGTTCATACATAAAAGCTTCAGTACCAATCTCACTAGCATGTTTGGGGAGGGAGGAGAGGGGTAGCAGGAGGGGGTGGCGAGGGAAATACACCAAGTGATGTTAACGTACATAGATGAATGTATCCCTTTGAATCTCACTACAATGTATAATCACATTGCACCAATAACATTCTAAAAAAGTAAAATAAAATAAATTCTTCTTGAAATTCTTGCCATCAAGAAAAGAAAGAATTGTAGATGACCACTGATGATGCATCTACAAGAAAAGGGCAGTTCCCTATCAGCAGTGTTGAAAACTGCAACAGGTCCCTCCTGAATAGAAGGAACCATTGTAAGAAACTAATTACAGGATTTGAATCATTGATTCGGGGGGGGGGGGCTAGTAGTCACAGTACTCCTCCCAACTCCCTCAATGCCTGCATGGAGATCAGCGGGTAACACAGGCCCTACCACACAGTGTGCGCTGTCTCTCTCTCTCTCTCCCCCCCTACCTCTCCCTCTCCGTCTCCCTCTCTCCTGTCTTCTGTACTGGGGATTGAACCTGGGGCATTCTACCTGTGAACTAGACTCCCAGTCCTATTTTAATTTTTACTTTGAAACAGCGTCTCACTAAGTTGCTGAGAATGGCCTTGAACCTGTGATCCTCCTGCCACATTCTTCCAAGTACTGGAATTACAGGCATGTGCCAACATGCCTAGCTATAGCATCCTATCTCTTGAGCACAGTGATTGCTTTACAAGAGTGCCTGCAACCTCTGCTGGGCCAATCACAGCTCTTTCCTGGAATTTCCTGCTTTGAAGAAGAATGAGAGTTTACTTTACCCTCTAGGTTAAAGGAACGGAAAAAATGTCAACCTAAATTTATACTTTTTGAACTGATTCCTATTGCTGAAATCTCCTAAGATTAAAAATTGAACATGTGATCCAAGTTTTTCAACTAATAAATTATTATTTTTGCCTCACAACAAAAACCTAAATAACCCACCAAATCCTGGGAGACCGCCTTTTTGCAGTACTTAGGTTTCGCCTAGGTTTGCATGGAGAGAAACAGAACTCATTTTCTTGACATGTGTATTTGTGCAATTACAACATAAAGAATTATCCAATTCAACTTTTAGCCAATGTCTTTCTATATATTTCAAAAAAATTTTTGAAATACAAACTCAAAATGTTAAAAAAACCTTTCTGGCAAGTAAAACAATAAGTATATAACAGTCATATTTACCACTGGAAGTCATCAAAAAGATCCCATCTCAGGACCTGGAGGAGCTGTTGTGCAAAAAGCATTCACTTACGAACTCCCTAAAGCTTTCAGGTACCAAAAATGAACAAACACGAATACAGTGTCTCTCATATGAAGCCTCCCTTCTGATGGAAATTTAGGCCTATCATTTTGATGAGGGCGAATAGAAGAGATAAAATTTTAGGTAGAAAGGAGACAAATTGGGAAGGAAAAAATCTAGTTTTAAAAAGAAAATCTAAACTACTCCTTAGCTTGCCCTGCGTGCCCCGGACATGCCCAAAGAGACAAGACCCATATCTTTAAGAACACAATGGGCTAGTTTCACATCTAAAATTCCTGAGGCGATTAGATTCTAGAGAAAGAGCTTCACCTTCCACCAAAACTCCAAAAAGTCACACCTGTTGTTAAAAAGCCTTACACCCTGCTGGCCACCCGAATTCATAACTATGTCTCCAAGTCTACAAGCCTCCAGGGTCCCTGAGAGTCCTATCTCAATACCTTTTGTGTAGCTTAGAACTTCAAAGAAAATATACCACCATCCCATGGTAGTCCCCCACTTCATGCTGTGGGCTTGGCCACTCCCCTTTCTCCAGGGGGCATATAAGACTGTAAGGAGCCAAGAGAGTCTCCCGCTCTCTCTTTGCCCTGAACAGTCGCCCTCGTGCCTCTCTCTGTGCCCCTCTGAGCCCGTCCCAGCCTCCGCCTTGAGATGGCCCGTGTATGTGTATGTGTGTCCCCACCTTTCCTAAATTAAACCTATGCCTTTATCTCTGACTGGCGTGTTCCACACTGGAGCCAAGAACCCACGAGAAGTCATCCTGCGTCCCGTGACAATTTTACAATTTATTTTCTATTTTTCCATTATTTTTTTCCTTCCATTTTTCCTTTCCTGCTTTCTTTTGGGTTAATATAACATTTTTTTTCAAAGTCCATTTTAATTTACCTATTGGCTTGTTAGCTATATCTCTTTGAAGTGGTATTATTATTGTTGTTATTCAAGTGGTAGCTCTAGGGAATTGTAATACATGATTTATTTTTATTTATTTTTTCATTTTTTATTTATTTATTTGGCACTGGGGATTGAACCCAGGGGCATTCTACCTCCGAGCTACACCCCCAGCCCTATTTTTTCGTCTTTATTTTGAAACAGAGTCTCACTAAGTTGCGGAGGGCCTCACTAAGTAGCTGAGGCTGGCTGCAAACCTGCGATCCTCCAGTCTCAGCCTCCCAAGTACTGGGATTACAAGCGTGCGCCACCACGCCTGGCTGCAATACACATTTTTAAACATTTCAGTCTCCTCAGAGTTAATATTGTGCCACTTGATGTTAAATGAAAAAAAAAAACCTTGCAATCCTGTAAGTGCACTTACTTGTCATGTTTTTTTACCTATAGCAATGTTATAAACTCTACATTTCAATGTTACATTTACTTTAGTCATAAGTATTTTAAAGAAATTAAGAGGAAAAGAGTTAAAAAATGCATACTTACCTGATTATCACTTCTGGTATTCATTTTCCATTGAGGAGTCATGTTTCAATCTGATATGATTCCTTTCAGCCGAAGAACTTCTTTGGACTTTCTTATAGTATTCTGGGGATAAAGTGTTGTGTTTCTTTTTATTTGAGAATATTCTTATTTCACCTTAATTCTTTAAAGATGATTTCACTATATATAGAGTTCCAAACTGACAAGTTTAATTATCTCTCCATCTCTCCCTCCATTCCTTCCTTCCTCCCTCTTCTTTCTTTCTCTCTCTCTCTCCCCCTCCCTCCCTTTCTTTCTTTCTTCTTTTCTTTCTTTCTTTCTTTCTTTCTTTCTTTCTTTCTTTCTTTCCTTCCTTCCTTCCTTCCTTCCTTCCTTCCTTCCTTCCTTCCTTCTTTCCTTTCCTTTCCTTTCCTTTCCTTTCCTTTCCTTTCCTTTCCTTTCCCTTTCTTTCTTTCTTTCTTTCTTTCTTTCTTTCCTTTCTCACTCTCTCTCTCTTCCTCTCTCCCCTTCCTTTTCCTCCTCTCTCTCCCTCCCTCCCTCCTCCCTCCTTTCTCTCTGTCTCCCCCTCCATCCTTCCCTCCTTCCCTCCCTTCTAGCATTCATTATTTCTAATGAGAGGCCAAAGGCAATTCATTGTGTTCTTCCATGGAAGGTGCCATTTTTCTCAGGCTCATTTCAACATTTTTCCGTTGGCTTTCTGCAGTGACTACTTTGTGCCTAGATAAGTTTTTATTTACATTTGTTCTACTTGGGATTCGCTGTTTCTCTCAAGTCTATAAACTTATGTAAAAACTTGCTTCTTCAGAGATTTTCTGCTGTTCCAGTCATTCACTTCTTTCTTTCTAAAATTCCCATCATGCGTTTGTTCATCTTTTTGTTCATGATCTCACTGGTCACAAAAGACTGTATTCAATTATTTTGATTTTTTCTCTTTTCTTCAGATTGGATTTTTTTCTGTTGTTCCATCCTCAAATTCACCAGCTATTCCTTCTGTCATCTCCTATCTGCTATTAACATTATCCAGTAACTTTTAAATTTAAAATATTGCATTTTCTGTTCTGAAATACCCAGTTTTCACAATTTATTTATTTTTCTCTTGTAACACTACTTTATTTATTTCTGATAGTAATTATTTCCTTTTACATTCTTGACAATGATTATAATATTGCCTTTAAAACTTTTATCCACTAATTCCAATATTTTTATTGACCCCAAAGTCAGTCTTTTTTGACTGTTTCTGTTTCAAGTATGGGTTACAACTTCCTGCTTCTTTGTATGTCTCATAATTTTTATTGGATATAAAAATTGTGAATGGTACATTGTAGTGACTCTGGGTTCTCTTATAAACCTCTGTTAAATATTAATTTTGAATTTCATAAGCAATAAACTTACATAACCTTAAACTCTAGATTCGGTTGAGATTTGGTCTATGTATACATAGTTCAGGCCTAGCCAGAAATGAGGACAATGGTTTTAGGCAGAACTTAGGGATCAAAATTTCCTCTCTCACTACTAACCTTGTTCTCACTCCAATCTGTCTTCTAGCTCCTCAAGCCATCAAGACTGTGGGAGATTTCTGTTTTGTTTTGGTTTAGTTTTAGTCATCCAGTGTCTGCACATTTGAGCCTGCCCTCGGGAGAAGTCTTCTAGAAGGGGTGGCCTTCTAGAAGGTCCAGTGCCATCCCCTTCTCCCAGGCGTAGACTCCTGTGCAGTTTCTGTCTGCTTTGTTTCGCTCTCCAGTGCTTTCAGGTCCTTGCTTTGCATATGTCATCCAGTGTTTGGAAATATTATTTTTAGCATCTCATAGGAATTCCATCTCTATTATCCTAAGTCGTTGAAACCTCACTCTAGTGGAGAAGACAAGAGTACACCAAATATTTATTCAGATAAAAGTAAAATTCTAATCATGCTGATTAAGAAAGAAATACATGGTATTGATAAGAGTCTATATTTGGGGTTATTGAGACAGTCGATTTTTCACTGAATTGCTTTAATGTTAAAATGAATAAATATACATGAGACTCTTAAAAGCACTCAAGACATGTTAGCTATATTATTATTGTTGTTGTTATTGTTGTTGTTATACTGAGGATTGAATCCAGGGGCATTCTATCTCTAAGCTATATCCCCAGCCCTTTTGAATTTTTGTTTTGAGACAGGGTCTCCCTAAGTTGCTGAGGCTGGCCTCAAATCTACAATCTTCCAGGCTCAACCTCTCATGTACTGGGATTACAGGCAGGCACCACCACACCCAGCCATTTTTATTATTTTTAGGAAGATCGGGGAAGGCCTTTCTAGAGAAGGGGTGCCTGGACATAGGTCTGAAGAGGTGTAGGAGTTAAGATGGGAAGGGCGAATGGGAGAGTTTTCCAGGTGTAGAGGAAAGAACATTCAGAAACCCAGCAGTAGAACAGAGTGCAATGGGGGTTTGGAGAACAGAATGCAGGCGAGGATGGGGGGCATGGAGGAAGTGATCATGGCAGGCATAGTGACAGAGAAAGCTGGGGGGAGGTACAGTCCAGACCTCTTGGGGGCAATAGGCCATGTTTAAAAATGCAGTCTCTATCTCTACAGTAATGTGAAGCTACCAGGCACAGTAGTGTACTTGGGAGGTAGAGACAGGAGGATCACAGGTTCTAGGCCAGCCTCAGCAACTTAGGGAGATCCTGTTTCAAAACTTAAAAAAAAAAGCAAAAACAATTAAAAGAGCTGGAGGTGTAGTTCTGTAGCTCAGAGGTAGAATGCCCTTGCTTTCAATCCCAATACCACAAAACAAAACAAAACAAACAAAAAACAGTAAAGCAAAGCCATTGAAGGATTTTAAGTGGAAAAGCAAAATGGCAAAATGATGGCCCCTGCCTAGAGACCGAGGCGGATGTGGGTGAACATTCAGAGGCTGCTGTGGGAGTCCAGGCACAGGCAGTGTTAACGCTCACTGATGGGTGGCAGCGCAAAGGTAGAGTTACGTGGAATCCTTGGAATAAGCCGGGCGTGGTGGCGCACACTTGTAGTCCCAGTACTTGGGAGGCTGAGACCGGAGGATCACAGGTTCGCGGCCAGCCTCAGCTACTTAGTGAGGCTCTCTGCAACTTAGTGAGACCGTTTCAAAATAAAGAATAAAAAATAGGGCTGGGGTTGGAGCTCGGAGGTAAAATGCCCCTGGGTTCAATCCCCAGTACCACACACCAAAAAAAAAAAAATGCTTAAAATGAAGTCACAAACACACACATTAGCCTAGGTCTACGCAGGGTCAGGATCATCAGCGTCACTGTCTCCATGAGGGTCTTCAGTGGCAGGTACGTGCGTGTAGCTGGCATCTCCTTTGAGAACAGTGCTTTCTTCTGGAATCCCTCCTGAGGGCCTGCCTGAGGCTATTTCACTGTTACCCATTTTTTATAAGTAGAAGAAGGAATACACTCTAAAACAGCAATAAAATGTATAATATGGTAAATACATAAGCCAGTAATATAGTTGTTAATCACCATTATCAAGTATTATGGGCTTGCATAATTGCATGTGCTGTACTTTTACCGTACTGGCAGCACAGTGGGTTTGTTTACACCAGCATCAGAACAAACACAAGAGTATTGTGTTGTACTATGACACTATGACAGCTCCATTATAATGCTGTGGGACCACCACCATGTATGAGGCCTGTCGTTGACAGAAACATCATTATGTGCTACATGTCTGCGTCGGCTGCCTACTAGGGTCCCATATCCTAGATGAGCCACAGGCTTTGTGTTTCAGAAGACTAAAACAGAATACCATTCATCAACTTTCTTTCTTTCTTTTTTTTTGCGGTACCAGGGATGGAACCCAGGGGCGTTCTACCTCCGAACTACACCCCTGGCCCTATTTTTTATCCTTTATTTTGAAACCAGGTCTCACGAAGTTGAGGAGGGCCTCACTAGGTAGCTGAGGCTGGCCGTGAACCCGGATCCTCCGGTCTCCACCTCCCAAGTACTGGGATTACAAGCGTGCGCCACCACGCCTGTCCCATTCATCAACTTTCAATGGCAGAAATGTCAATAATTCCTGGTGCTTTCTGCTTCACTCCCAATAATCAACTACCTTCCAGGTCCCAGCAATTCTTCCTTACGTCTTCCCGTCTTCATCTACTACCTTTGTTTTCACGGCCTTGTCCTTCCCCTTAACCCCCATGAGTGAAACACCTTCTAAAAATATCCCTCTTTCCAGCCTCAGTTGTTTCTTCTTTTCTCATTGCCCTCTACCCAGACCCTAGGGCCATCTCTTCCAAAGACACCATCTAATGTGTTCTTTGGACTTGACAATCTCCCAGGATGCCTATTTGATATAGGACAAACTTCATATCCCATAGGAAGGCATATGATTTACAAATGCCTTTGTATATATGACATATAAATATTTCATTTCATATAAATATTTCCTTTCATTCTTTCAATAAATATTTTCGTGCCCCTACCATTTGCTGGAAGAAAAGGAAGAAACATTGCCTAAGATCCTTGTCTTCATATTGCCAATAGTCTAAGGGGGGAGACAGACCAGTTTCAAATTCTTCTTCCTCTGAGTCCTTCTCTGTCCTCACTGCGCTCTCCCCAGATTTTCTGCAGTGCACAGAATTTTTTTGCCATCATTAACCACTTTATTCTGTTCCTTGACACCTTTGATCCTTTGCAGGTGCCATTTCCTCTTATTTTCCCTTTCTTCCTGTCTTCTTAACAAGATCTCATTCAAAAATCACTTTTTCCTCACCATCCACACATTTGATATAGTCATTTCCCCCCACTTCTTCATTCCAATTTTTATGAAGAATCAACCAGTTGGTGAGAAGATACTTTTATGGGTCCTTACAACTTCAGTGTTGCCTCTTTCCCCTTCTATCTTTTGCAGTAAATTATAAAATCCTTGAGATCCAGAAACTGATCTTCATCTTCCTGTTGCATCACCTAGCACATCGCCCAGCCCTCAGTTAACAATCAACTGGTTATGACTCCTTTATGTCCTTTTCATTTTATAAATGAGGAAATACAAGTCCAGAAAGGGGAAGTGACAAGTCTTACAAAGATCTCAGAGTTGTCTTAAGATCACTGTTTGTAAGCAAGAGGTTGTGAATGTTCTCGGAGGTGTCTTGGGAGTGAGAGGACTTAAGATGAGCTGCCAATTTTGGAGTAAGATGTGGGATCATGGATAGACAAGAGGAAACTTGTGGAAGTTGGCTTGAGGCTGAGGGATTTGATCAGTAGTTTAATAGCCTCTTCCCACTGAATCTATGAACACAGATTGCTAGTTAGGAAGCATGGGGGTTATAATAAAAGAGAACTAACATGCAAGGAACAAAACCTGTGCTCTAGTCATAGTGCACGCCACTGCGTGGTGTAACTTGGCCAAGGTTACAGAGCTACTAAGTGGGGGAACTACAAATCCTGCTCCAGAATGTTGCACTAGATGATCTAAATTCCAACTTAACTGTAAACACTTTAAAGGAATTTCTGCTACAATAAACCTTGGACATCTGAGAGCTTATTACAAGAGTAACTCTCTCTTTTAAGGTGCAGAGTCACACCTAGACTCCTCCCAGCTGGAGAGAATATCTCGGTTGGGAAGCCCAGGGATTATCTCTAGTTTGGTACACACATGAAAAGCACAGATCATTTGAGATTCTGAATTGATAACGATTGGAAATCAATATTTTAAAAAATGGTTTTAGAATGCAGAACTCTTATCTGCGTGGTTCTGTGTTTTACTGCTATTTTCAATCTTTAATTATAATTAATCATATCAGCAAGTTGGCCAAGCAGTTGCACATACTATATCTTATTCAATCCACACAAATGTCTGTTTGAGATGAAGACTCATCCAGTGATTTTCCTATAAGCACATAACACTGAGTGGTAACGCTGGTGTTTGAATTCCAAGTGTTCTTCTCTGCGTCTTCCCACATCTATATGTGGGTTGTCCATGTACACAGATAAATCTATGTGAATTGCCAAGTAATAAGGATCCTGACTTGCTTTGACTGGCTGCTTCGCTACACATTGGAAACACAGGTGGAAGGGCTTGCAAAGGACCCACAGACCCATCCTTTCTCTTCTCACTACACCAGTTCCATCCTCCAATTTTTTAAACATCTCCATTTGGTAGCTGTGATCCCCACTGCAAAGGTAGCTGTGATGCCCAAATAGCTGGCTAAATATTACTTCCTGGTGTGTCTGTGTAGGTGTCTCTGGAAGAAATTATCATTTGGATGGGTGCACTGAGTAAAGTGCATTGCCCACAGTGCAGATCCACCGTGGGCCTTGGGAGAACACAAAAGTGGAGAGAGTTTGCATTCCCTCTGCCTGATTGCTTGATCTGGGACACCAAGCCCAGTGCTCCTGGTTCTCAGGCTTCTCAACGCAGACTGGTATCCATGCCATTGGCTCTCAGCTCTCAGACCTTTAAAGGACACTCCCAGCTCTCCTGTGCCCTCAAGTTGCAGACTTCTCAGCTCCATAATCATGTGAGCCAATATTTTATAAAATATAGTGTATTCTACTCGTTCTGTTTCTCTGGGGAGTCCTGACTAGTATAGTAACCCATTTTATCTCCAAGAAGCATTGAAGGTTACTATGAAAGCTGGTCGTCTTTGCATGAAGCCTCTCTCCTGCCGTGACCCTTGCCTTTTGCCTCGTCTCTCCTGAAGCCCCTCAGATAATTCATTCCACTCCTCGTCATCTTTGATTCCTTTCACCTCCTTGGTGGGTGTGTCGCGGTCTCAATTTCCTCCTCTATACAATGGGTAGATGGACTGGTCCTGTGTGAATTCCCTAAAGCTTTCATCTTGTGATCTTATGATATTTTAAATGTCCAAATAATTGTACCCCAAAACAGAAAAGCGTGCTTGCTGCCAGGAACTCTGCAAGGCAAATGTTCCACAATATTTTGCCCATTGTGTCTTTTCCTTCCTTCCATTTTGTTTGTGTTTCTCTGGAGATGGAGGAGATAGTCCAGAGAAGGTGGGGTGAGTGCCTGCCTCATTGTTGACGCTGCCATGCAGTTGGGCTACGAAGAGATTTGAAGTGGTTAGAGATGCCGAAAGCCCAAAGCAGCCTCGCCCTTTCCCACCTTGGCGTCCAGCTTCATTTCCAAATTACAGGGTGGTTTCCAGATGAATACCCCGATTGACTGGCACCCACCCAGGGTCCCACACGGCCTCGTCTCCAGCACCTTCTCAGATACTCCTCACGCACCCAAGTGCACCTGACCTCTACTCCAAAGTCTCCTCTGATGAAAGGGTAAAGCCTTTCTGTAATATTTCTGAAAATATAGAGAGGACTAAATGTTTAGAAAATCTGCATAGATGCACACGCCGACTAGCGTGTGAAACAATAACCATATTAAAAGTAAGAAGTAATTATGGAACACCAAACCTATCACAGCCATTGGCTAAGAGTTGGATGTAGTTTATTTCATTTTCACAATAACACTATGAGATAAGTATTATTTTCATTGTCTTTTTGTGGATGATGACGCTAACCTTTAAGAGGATACATTATCAGTGGCCCAGTGTCACACAACTGATAAATGATGGATTCAAACTTTCAGCCCAAGTTTATCAAACTCTAATACTGGAACACTTCACAATACAACAGTGCCTTATTTTTAAATGATATTTTAAAATTTTTGCATCCATATATCACTTCTTTCCTGAAGTCCTACAGGAGCCCCCCCCCCTGCCCCGTACTGATTTAGAGCTCTGCATGTTTCATTATATCCTGATCATTCTTTTATGCTAATGCTTAGGACAGTATTTAAAATCTTCCATTTCTTCTTTCTTCCATGCCGATTGGTAGGCTACTTGAAGGCAAAAGCTATGTGTGTTCTTTCCCTGTGTGTTTATATCCCTTTTTCCTTGTTTATTTTTCTTCTCAAAGATCCTCAGAGTCTTGCAGCACTCTAAGGAAGGTGAGTTCTGTAAGTATGATAGATTTCATTGACTATCAAGCTTCAAGCTTGGGGGGTGAAGGCATTTATTACACTAAAACCATGGAGCAAACTCATCATTGCTCCAATTATGTATGTCTATCAGTGTACATGCACGAGAATTTTCTGGGAGAATATACAAGAATCTGCTAACAGTATTTGCTTAAGATAGGGGACTAAAGATCTATAGGGAGGAAGAAGTGTGATTTTCATTGGAAATGTTTTTATATATTTCTATATAAATACCATGTGTATGTATATTTTTAGAATAACCTAAATGAATAAATTAATTTATGTAATAACCTGAAAAAATATATTCTGTGTGTGTGTGTGCGTGCGTGTGTGTGTGTGTGTATGTGTTACTGGGGATTGAACCCAGGGTCATTCTACCCCTGAACTACACCCCCAGCCCTATTTTACTTTTTATTTTGAAACAGGATTTCACTAAGTTGCAGAGGACTTAGCTAAGTTGCTGAGGCTGGCCTTGCTTGAACCTGTGATCCTCTTGTCTCAGCCTCCCAAGTACCAGAATTATAGGCATGTGCCACCATGCCTGACTAACAAAATGTATTTTTAAAATACTTGGCTCAAATTCTAAGTTATTAGAATCATAATCAATCCTATGCAGAGACCCAGCTCTATCTAAAGCTGTGTTTTCATTGGAAATCAAAAGGAGGAGTGGTGTGGCAAGTCTACCAGACATTTATTTACATGGGATACGAAGAAGTCTTCTGAGAAGAGGACCGGGGAAGGATGGAGGCAGCTATTCAGAATAATAATGTAAATAAGAGAAATAACTAACTTTTAATCATGGCAAAGTACTAAACCCTTTACATGGATCATCTCATTTAAACAGTCCAGGGAAGCAGGCACCCTAATTATCTCTGTGGAAACTGAGGTTCTGAGAAGTTGGATACCTAGCACATGACAAAGCTAAGATTTGACTCTAGGGACCCAGCAGCTAGAGACCACGTTCTTTATTTGTGCATTCTGCTGTAAGATCCTTTCCTGGTAGCGCAACCAGCTCCACCAGGAACAGCCACAATCAGACATCAACCCAACAAAGAAAATGGACAATCCCACTTGGCCACCTCTAGATCCAGTCCTTGGATGGCATGTGAGACACTTCTGGGTAATCTCAAAACTATCTAGAAATGATGGAGGGGACTTGGTTTTCCACAAAGAGAACAGAAAGGGAGAACCAGGGAATCATTGTCTTGTATTTGTAACCATGAACCTAGTTTTACTCCCTGTCGACTGGGAAATACAGTTTTAACTAATGATGTTTATAATAAATGAGCCTTATCAAACCAGGGGCTCCCTTTCCCAAATCATGAGAATAGTACTTTCTCAATTCCTACAACACTGCATGAGCTGAAATCTCACCATGAAGAAGAAAACCATTTCCTGCAGAAGTCCTCCGTCTGTTGGTGCCCATGACACCTCGAATCAACAGAAGTGGGGTCAGGAGAGGATAACCAAATGCACTGATGTTCTGCAGTTACTCCTTTTTGATGGTAAAGTGGAAAGTTAGCTCCCTGTCTCCTGAGACTTTGCAAATAGCAATATAAATGACTGCACTTTCATTCACTATGGATCTGAAGACTGAGTCCCACAGGGACTGAATACACTGAATGTCAAACTGTTTGAACCAGAGCTAGAAAGGAACTTGAAGTTCATGTAGTTCAGAGGTTTTCATTTTTATTTTTTGCTTTGTTGTTGTAATCTTTAACAAAATCCTTCTCCTCTCCTTTTCCAAATATGACCTAATGTGGAATGCTACCATATAAAGCAAATAAAAAGACCACTGCTCTAAGTGAAATGGGAGGTTTTTAAGCAGTGCCTGCTCGCAGTCCCTAGTGCCCAACCTCTGCATCTACTTCTTCTGGTCTTTTGAGATGGCACCAAGTAAAGGAATCATAAAATTTATTGTCAAAGTGGGGACACCTTTGAGCATGTAAGGAAACACTATTAATAATTTTGCTGCAATGACAGTTGTAAACTGGGGCTGTCCTGGTCAAATCAGGAAGTATGAAACCTTAGTTTTAAGGAACATAGTATGGATATTCTTGACTCAGTCCAAACTTTGCGTAGCAGAGCTGGGGGAAGAATTATCCCAGAGTCACACAGTGACTGAGTTCCAAAGCCAGGGCCAGAAATCAGGGACTCTGGGTTGAAGGGTAGCATTTTATCTTGGAGCCCCTCCACAAATGTGACGGCTGGGTTAGCCCCCATGACTTGCTTCACTAGAGAAAATCATGGCCGCGCAAGAACCAGGAAAGCAGAGCAGGTGGTCTGTTACCTCCTCTAATCCACTGCATCTGGATCCAGATGTTCCACCCCAAAATAAACAAACTGGGAAAGGACTATTTTCTTCTAAAAATTGAGTTCATATTGGGCATCCTAAACCTCACTTATGCCAGTTCAACCTTTGCTTTTTTTTTTGCCATAACTGCGTATTATCTGTACTGTTATTTATCGCACATTGTTTTTTCAAATCAACTCAAATCTTACTTTCATATATCTACTTCACCCTCACCCAAAGCGATAGGATTTGTGATGCTATGGAGTTTGCATGCTAGTTATATAAATATATATATATATATATATATATATTTTTTTTTTTTTTTTT
>PVJS01045262.1:0-16307 GCA_004027185.1 Glis glis
AGCCGGGCGTGGTGGCGCACGCTTGTAATCCCAGTACTTTGGGAGGTGGAGACCGGAGGATCCGGGTTCGCGGCCAGCCTCAGCGCGCATGCGCGTGCGATCAATCTCTCTCTCCTCTCTCCTCTCTCTCTCTCTCTCTCTCTCTCTCTCTCTCTCCCTAGCGAGGCCCTCCGCAACTTCGTGAGACCCGGTTTCAAAAATAAAGCATAGAAAAAATAGGGCCGGGGGCGTGGCGCGGAGGTAGAACGCCCCTGCGTTCAATCCCCGGTACCGCAAAAAAAAAAAAAAAAAAAAAAAAAAATGAAGTAGTGTTGGTGTAGCTCAGAGGTAGAATCCCCCTGGGTTTAAGGTTTAATCCCCAGTACCCCCCACACACACACACACACAAAAACCTAGCTGGGCATGATAGGGAGGCTGAGATGGGAGTATCACAAGTTGGAGGCCAGCCTGGGCAACTTAGTGAGACCCTGTCTCAAAATAAGAAAATGAAACGGGCTGGGGATGTAGCTCAGTGGTAGAGGGCCCCTGGGTTCAATCCCCATTACCACTAAAACAACAACGAAAAGTACACTAATCACCACTCAGGGTTCCAAACTACCATTTCCTGATGGTAGAAAACTTTCCCTCCTCCCCAACAAATCCAGGGCCCTATCCAGCCGCCAACAGGTAAGACTCACAACTGTTTCTGCGGTGGGGTCGGTCCTAAAAAGGGAAACTCTCAAGTTTTTCTCCCACTCTCCTTCCAAACCCCAAGTCCAGCTCCCTTCAAGTAGATCCATCTTTGTAGGAGGGTAAGAGAGAAGAAAAACTGCCTCTAATATCTCACTCCTCACAGCCAGAGATGGGAATTTTTGACTTCCCACCTGGTGGAGCACGAAAGCTCAAGAAAATTGCCCAAGGCCCAAAGAGAGAAAGAACAGGGAAATGTAAGCGCGTGGAGAGTGTGGGATTGATGACAGGGATCTTGGGGCGATGGATGACTCGGATCCCACTCGGATCAATCTCCCGCGGGGGTGTGGGCCCTAGGACGCGTGTATTAGACTTCTGGGAGGCCTGGCTTCGGGACACTCAGACGTGGATTACGGAAGGGGCGGAGCCCCGAAAAGGGGGCGGAACCCCCAGAGAGGCGTAGCTTCTACGAAGTCGAATCGTTCTTTGAGGAGCAAGGCTTTGCCCTTTTGGAAGCTAGGCTTTTGACAGGCAGGAGTTAGCGGAGAATCGTGGCGGGAAGGCGGAGTTTCGAAGAACTAGAAGGACTAATGAAGGCTGTCTTGAAGGAGGGCTTGGAAGCATGTCTGGGGGAGGGGCTTCCAGGAAAGCTGGGTGACAGGGTGGGGTCGCGACAATAAAAGACAAGTCGGGGTTCGGGGAGACCCCTGAAGTTAGGAGGTGGGACTTCCGGGGAGGGGGTCTCAGGGGGCGGGACTTAAAAACGAAGACCGGAAGTGGGGTCCCGGGAGAGGGGTTCCGGGGTGGAGGAGAGGGTCGCCTATGGAAAAAAAAAGTCAAGACTCACCAGGGCCTCATGGAGTCTCCGCACCGCACAGCGGGCCGATCTAGTTCCGGATCACGCCACTGCCTGCTTAAGTCGCTGCTCCAACTTTCTCCCTGGCCCGGCCTCCCCGGAGAAACTTTATTACACTCACTTCCGGCCTCACTAACCCCTGACCCTCTACCTCACCGCCCCTCCTTCACCCGGCCCACTTTCCCGAACCAGCCAATGGCAGCGCGAGAAGGTGCACAGGGCCCTGACAGCCAATAAGAGGCCTATTTTTGACCCAAGCTTGTTCTCGAGAAACGTAAGAACTGTAGCCCAATAAGGACTTGAGGATAAGCAAATCTAAACCAATAGGAGGCCTCAAAATGGAGCTGTCCCGCCTTAAGCCAGAGGGACCAATGGGAAGTGCGGGCGGTGTGTTTGAAAGCGAGGCCAAAGGGGGTGGGAGCGCGTGCTGCTGGGAGTTGTTTGGAGGTTGGCGGCGCGGGGCTGGAGGCCCGCAGGCAGAGCGATTATGTCGCATAAACAAATTTACTATTCGGACAAGTACGACGACGAGGAGTTCGAGTACCGGTTAGTGCCGGCGCGGGGGCCGTAGAGTGGTCGTGAGCCTCGACAAACGAGGGAAGGAGGGTTTAGTATCCCGGACCCAGGCGGCAGAATCGGCGCATGCGCGGGAGATTAACGGGATGGGTGTGGGATTAGTTGAGCGTGTAAAGCGCCTGCGCGAAGGGTGGGAGGCGATCCTAAAACAATGAAGTGGAATCTGGAGTCGGCCTTCTGTTGATTAAAAGTTTGGTTAGAGCATTGACCACTTACACCCATGGGGGCCTCTGGATCAGTCTCGCAACTTTATTGGGCAAGTTAAACATGCCTTCTGGGGACTGCTCGTATCACAAAATCTATAGAGCCTACTGGGAGGAGGTGGCAAAGCTGGAGATGGAATCTTCTTCGCGTCCTCCTATGCTAGGGGAGTTCTGAGAGGGCTTTGGGTGTTGCTTATTAATTTATGGAAAAGATAAAGGGCGTGGTTGTCCGGTTTGTGTTCGGAACGGTGCTTCGAGGAACTGAAGTGGAATAAAAAGTGGCCAGGAGCACTAGAACAGAATGAATGTGTGCCTAGTAGGTGCCCTTCAAATACTCAAACAGTTATGGAGTGCTTACAGGTTCTAGGTGTTCTGCTAAAATGCAAGGGTGAGACATGGTCTCTGCTGTAACAAACAAATCTGTGGAGGATACTGATAAGACTCCAGAAAGAAGGTAACATACTGTGTTGGAGCCTGCAGGACTTGCCGAGGAAGATGGAAGGCTAGGGAAAGCTTCCTGGAGGAGACTGCTGAGCCGAGACACCAAAGACACAGAATTAGGAAAGAGAAAGCACCTCTTACTGAGAGTGGTTTAGAAGACACTGAATAGCTATCTGTGAAGGATGGTGAAAGAGAAATCTTCACACTAGATGTTGCATTTGGATTTGATAAATTATAAATCCTTAATAATTCCAGATTGGGAAGTGAGAGAAACAAAGTGTTCTACACATTAGCATTACAGCAGTCTTTCATTGTAATAATTAAGACAGCTTCCTAGTTTGTATCTTGTCTCCTCAATTGTAGAACATAAGATGGAAATTTGCTGTTCTGTGTGTCTTCACCCAGCGTAGTTCAGGGCTTTGGGCACTCTAGAAAAGTTGATGTGCATTGGTAAATACATAACCATCTTTTTTTTTTTCTTTTTTTTTTTTTTGCAGTACTGGGAATGGAACCCAGGGGCATTCTACCTCTGAGCTGCACCCCCAGCCATATTTTTTATTCTTTATTTTGAAACAGGGTCTCACTAAGTTGTAGAGGGCCTCACTAAGTAGCTGAGGCTGGCCGCGAACCCAGATCCTCCGGTCTCAGCTTCCCAAGTACTGGGATTACAAGTGTGCGCCACCACGCCCGGCTACATGACCATCTTTATGCCACGCACTTTCTTATGATCAGCTGTTTTTCTGTACATCTGAACTACTAAATAAAACTATATGCTTATACGATATGCACAGCTAGAGAGAAATCACTAGTTTTAGCCCCCTCCCCCCTACCTACCCCCAGAAGGTGTAACTCTTAGCAGTGGCATTTTGGTTTAAGTTTCTTTTTTAATTTTTCTATGTATTCAAGCCAAATTTTGTGCCAGGGGCTTGTTAGAATGTACACTATTTTCAGACATTTAGACTACAATTATCTCTTTGGGGAAAAACCTGTTACTAGCACAGAGGGAGCACTTAGTACATTTTCATTGAGCATGATGAAGTCTATCTGGGACAGTCTGATTCAAATCAGAGTAATAATTTTTTTTTTTCTGCGGTACCGGAGATTGAACCCAGGGGCATTCTACCTCCGAGCTACACCCCGGCCCTATTTTTTATCTTTTATTTTGAAATCGGGTCTCACGAAGTTGCGGAGGGCCTCACTAAGTAGAGAGAGAAAGAGACAGGGAGAGAGAGAGAGCTGAGACTGGCCACGAACCTGATCCTCCGGTCTCTGCCTCCCAAAGTACTGGGATTACAAGTGTGAGCCACCACGCCTGGCTTCCATTTGATTCTTTATGATGATTTAACACAGCACTCCATAACAGTCCTTTCCTTTCCACAAATCACTTCTCTCCCTTACCAATCCTGTTTTTTATTTGTTTTTGGTTTTTTATTTTGGTACTAGGGATTGAACCTAGGAGCATTCTAACTCTGAGCTACACCCCCTGCTTTTTATTTTGAAACAGGGTCTTGCTAAGGCTGGCCTGGAACCTGTGATCCTCCTGTTTCAGCCTCCCAGGTACTGGGATTACTGGCATGCACAACCACACCCAGCTATCAATCCTGTTTACTACTCACCTCTAGCTATTAAAGCTGTGTACTCTGTGGGACTCCCATTGTGTTGTAGGTAATCAACAGAATACTGAAAGACCATGAAGGCAGAGAAAATACAGTATCAGCAGTGCCTGGAACTTAGGAGCTCATTCATTGGAATTATTCATTAATTTGTACTTGTTGATAATATGTTTGTGAGAATTTACATAACTTGGCCTATATTTCTAGCTGCCTCTAGCCCACTGTAAGATTGTATATACTTCCTGACATCAGAAACCAGTTTCTCGTTTCTTTTCTTACTTGTCTTTGTATACAGGCACTTGTCTAACAGACCGTACCCAGTATTGACACAAACTCCCTACCTCCCCATGTTTCTGTTACAGGCATGTCATGTTGCCCAAGGACATAGCAAAGCTGGTCCCTAAAACCCATTTGATGTCTGAATCTGAATGGAGGAATCTTGGTGTTCAGCAGAGTCAGGGATGGGTCCATTATATGATCCATGAACCAGGTCAGTGCAATGGCTGAGCGCAACCATATAGGACTGCTCCACGGAGAGAATGAAGGGACAAGAGTGTATAGCCCAAAGCAGATAGGGGTAGGAGGGAATGATTTACTGTGTTCTTTCCCCCCCTGGCTATCCAAACAAACTAGAGTGGCCAAAAATAAGGCAAAGAGTAAAATATCTGGGAAGTTCGGAGTCAGCCTGTTACTGAAAAACCTCCTTTAATTCAGTCGTGGCCCCTGCTTCATTCCCCATCAGAAAACATTTGGATGTGTTCCAAATAAGCAAAGGAAATTGTGTTTCTTGATAAGACACCAGACACCCAGCTGCCAGGCAAAACTAATAAAGGACACCCCAGGGCTGTACAAACATAGCAAAAGAACTGATATTAACAATTCCGTACTTGGCAGACAGGCCAGGCTTCTGGGTCTGCTGCTAAGGCCATATGCTTACATCTTAATTTAGTTATAAAGATCTGGGTGGGTGACAGCTGGGTGGTGGTGGTGGTGGTGGTGGAGGAATACACTATAGGTTGTGCATAGAATGGTGCAGTCTGGTCTCTTAGATTTCACTCGCTCTTTCAGAACCTCACATCTTGCTGTTCCGGCGGCCACTACCCAAGAAGCCAAAGAAATGAAGCTGGCGAGCCATTACCCAGCCTCCAGCTTTGTACAGCTGTCCTTGCTTTCTGACATCTTCCTGATAACGTGATTATGTTGCCTTCTTGTTTCCCACTTTGCTATTTAAAGGATGTTCAATACACTGTTTGAATGTGCTGGTAAATGCTTTGCTTACTGAGTAGAGCCACCACCACCACAGCTCTGCCAGATGTGTGCTCCGTGGGCCACATCCTCGGCTGAGTGTGACCCTGGAAGCCCCCGTGTGCTCTGTGTCCAGCAGAACACACGTGGCAGATGGAGGAAACAGCTGAGGATTGGACCATCGCTGTTACAGGGATTGTGTAAACTTGCTGTTTTAGTGTTTTCCCGCGGGTGTTGTATGTATGGTAACTTGCAGATTTATGTTTCAATGTATTGGGAACTTTCCATTTTATTCGAGAAATCTGTTCATGTTAAAAGCCTTGATTAAAGAGAAAGTTTTTATAATCTAATTCTGTGATTGTAAGGGTTTTTTTCCGCTACTCTCAGGGCGACCATCATATTCAATATCATGGTTATAATCATACGCTCTTCAATGTGATAATGAAGCTCAGCTCTGTGATAATGAGATTTATTTATTTATTTATTTTTGCGGTACTGGGGATTGAATCCAGGGGCATTCTACCTCCGAGCTACACCCCCAGCCGTATTTTTTATTCTTTATTTTGAAACAGGGTCTCACTAAGTAGCTGAGGCTGTCTGCGAACCTAGATCCTCCTGTCTCAGCCTCCCAAGTACTGGGATTACAAGTGTGCACCACCACGCCCGGCTGATAATGAGATTTATTTGAGTATTCACGTAACTGGTTTTTAACCTACTTTAAGCAGATTTGCTGTCAAACTTCTACTGAAATATATTTCACTCCAACTACAAGCCTGGGATGGAGGCTATATAGGGACAACCTCATCTCATCAAAACAAATGAACTATGCCGGGCGTGGTGGCGCACGCTTGTAATCCCAGTACTTGGGAGGCTGAGACCAGAGGATCCGGGTTTGCGGCCAGCCTCAGCTACTTAGGCCCTCCGCAACTAGTGAGACCCTCTTTCAAAATAAAGAATAAAAAATAGGGCTGGGAGTGTAGCTCAGAGGTAGAATGCGCCTCGGTTCAATCCCCAGTTCTGCAAAAAAAAGAACTGTTGCTGCCTTTAAGATGGCCCTAGTATTTGAAGGGCACACAAGGGTTAAAGGAGGAGACATCAGCCAGAGGCTCTGGCACAACTGTGACGTGTTCACTATGTCCACTGGCCAGGAGTGGTTTTTCGGAGTTTTAAAATTCTATTAATCACATTAGAACCATCTGGATAGCTTTACAAGCACTGGTGCCCACCTGAATCATTCCTAGAGATTCTGATTAATTGCTCAAGAGTGGGGACTGGGTGTAGGGGTTTCAAGCATTAAGCACTACGCTGTGAGGAAACAGGTGTAAACTGTAGCTGGTTTTTTTTTTTTTGCGGTACGGGGACTGAACCCAGGGGCGTTCTACCTCCACGCTACACCCCCGGCCCTGTTTTTTTTATACTTTATTTTGAAACCGGGTCTCACGAAGTTGCGGAGGGCCTCACTAGGTAGAGAGAGGGAGAAAGAGAGAGCAAGAGAGCTGAGGCTGGCCGCGAACCCGGATCCTCCGGTCTCCGCCTCCCAAAGTACTGGGATTACAAGCGTGCGCCACCATGCCTGGCTAAACTGTAGCTGTTTAAGAGAGCGTTTCACCAAATAATAGATCACCCACTAAGAAGAATAGTGGTACCACGTAAGGGAGATTAATCTCCCATTTTCCCATTCTTCCGTCCACATATTCCTAGAATAGCAGTTTTTCAAAATGTCATCCTTGAAGCCGGGCATGGTGGCACACGCTTGTAATCCCAGTACTTGGGAGGCTGAGACAGGAGGAACACAGGTTCAAGGACAGCCTCAGCAAGTAGTGACACTCATCAACCAAGTGAGACCCTGTTTCCACATTTAAAAAAAAAAAGGCCAGGCGTGGTGGCGCACACTTGTAATCCCAGTACTTGAGAGGCTGAAACCGAAGGATAACAGGTTTGCGGCCAGCCTCAGCTACTTAGTGAGGCCCTCCCCAACTTAGTGAGACCCTATTTCAAAATAAAGAATAAAAAATAGGACTGGGGGTGTAGCTCGGAGGTAGAATGCCCCTGGGTTCAATCCCCAGTGCCAAAAAGAAAAATAGGGCTAGGGGTGTGGCTCAGGGGTAGAATGGCCCTGGGTTCAATCTGCAGTACCACAAAAAAAAAGGTGTCATCCTTGGACCAAGAGGCATCCACTTCACCTGGAAATGTGCTACAAATGCAAATTATTCTACTGTAGTTCTACCGAATCCTAAATTGAGGGTTGAGCCGAGCAATGTGTTAAACAAGCTGTCCAGGTAATTCTAGAGTGCGCTTATGTTTGTGAACAAACTAGTAAAGGATTGGGACACAGTTGTTTTGAAAGGGGGTCAAATATCACCTTTATTACAACAGATACCAGAGCACATGGCTTATGTCATTACACAAGTAGGTTTTTGGTGTTTCGTTAGCAGTGCTAGGGATTGAACCCTGAGGCATTCTACCTCTGAGCTACGCCCCCAGCCCTGTTTTATTGTTTATTTGAAACAGGGTCTCACTAAGTTGCTGAGACTGGCCACAAACCTGCAATCCTCCTGTTTCAGCCTCCCAAGTACTGGGATTATGGGCATGTGCCACCACACCTGACTTCTTTTCTTTTTTGGTACTGGGGATTGAACCCAGGGACATTCTACTTCCAAGCTACACCCCAGCCCTGTTTTATTTTTATTTGGAAACAGGGTCTCGCTAGGTTGATGAGAGTCTCACTACTTGCTGAGGCTCTCCTCAAACCTGCGATCCTCCTGTCTCAGCCTCCCAAGTACTGGGAGTGTGTGCCACCATGCCTGGCTTATTTTTTATTTTAACACAGGGTCTTGCTAAGTTGCCGAGGCTGACCTTGAACCTGTGATCCTCCTGTCTCAGTCTCCCAAGTACTCGGATTACAGGTGTGCTTCACTGTCCTGTTCCTGGATGGTTTTTTAATTGGGGAGAAAAAACCCACAGGGCTTATTACTTGACAAAGAATAGTATAGAAACTTGGCCCTACCATTCACTGTAGTTTGTTTGTTTGGTACTGGGGATTGAACTCAGGCATTCTACCTCCAAGCTATATACCCCAGCCCCAATTTTATTTCTTATTTGGAAACAGGGTCTCACTAGATTGCTGGGAGCCTCACTAAGTTGCCGAGGCTGGCTTTGAACCTGCGATCCTCCTGTCTCGGCCTCCCCAGTACTGGGATTACAGGCATGCATCACCACAACCAGCCACTGTAGTGTTTTATGGTTATGTGGCAACCCTTCACCTTTCTTCCTTTTTTTTTTTTTTGTGCAAACCCGGATCCTCCGTTCTCCGCCTCCCACGTACTGGGATTACAAACATGTGCCTCCACGCCCAGCTATCCCTTCACCTCTCTGAGCCTGTTCCCCACCTGTAAATTGGGCATATTTATCATTTATCTTCCAGGATTTAGTAGAATAAAATGAGGCTTTAGCTGGGCTGGGCATAATAGTGCACACCTGTAATCCCAGTACTTGGGAGGCTGAGAGGATTGCAGGTTTGAGGCCAACCTCAGTAACTTCAACCCTGTTTCAAAATTTAAAAAAAAAAAATAGGTCTGGGGATGTAGCTCAGAGGCAGGACACCCCTGGGTTCAATCTGAAGTACCACAAAAAAAAAAAAATGAGGCTAGATGTGGTTCAGCATTCCTCTAAATCATAAATGTTCATCCCTACTACTCAAATCGTAGCCCACAGATCAGCATCACATGGGATCTGGGTAAGTATGAGTCTCGGGCACTGCCCAAACTGAGTCATAATCTGCGTATTAAGATCTCCCAAGCCAGGTGTGGTGGTGCATGCTTATAATGCTTATACTTGGGAGGCTGAGACAGGAGAATCGCAGGTTCTTGTCCAGCCTCAGCCACTTAGGCCCTCCACAACTTAGATCCTGTTTCAAAATCAAGAATAAAAAATAGGGCTGGGGGTGTAGTTCAGAGGTAGAATGCCCCTGGGTTCAATCCCCAGTACTGCAAAAAAAAAAAAAAAAAAAAAAAGAAAGAAAAAGAAAAGAAAATCTTCCAAACCGGGTGTTGTGGTGCACACCTGTAATCCCAGTACTTGGGAGGCTGAGACAGGAGGATCACAGGTTCAAGGACAGCCTCCACAATGTAGGGATATGTTCAGCAACCTAGCAAGACCCTGTTTCAAAATAAAAACTACAAAAGGGCTGGGGGTGCACCCCAGAGGTAGAATGCCCCTTAGTTCAATCCCCAGTACCCCCCCAAAAAAAGAAAAAGATCTCCCAGGTGATTAGTATACAAATTGAAGTCTAAGAGGCACTTTTCTTTGCCTAGCTTGTGTGAGGCCCTGGGTTCAATCCCTAGTACAGTTAAAAAAATAAAAAGAAAAAGCAGACCAAAGGCAACTGAAATGGGAGTAAGCTAGGATGATGTGAGAATCCAAAGTGGACACACAAAATGCACGCCTTCCCTACTTACCGTCTCTCCCCACAGGACCAATTAGTGACAGAGGTGACGTTGGATCTGGAGCAAGGCAGGGCAAAAGGAGGGTTTTGTTTGTTTACTTTTTCTTGTCAAAGAGGCTTTACAATGTTGTCATTTATACTAGAAGCAAATAATATTTGTTTCACATATACTAGACAAATAATAAATATTCCACATACTAAAAGCTAAGCTACTCCAAAACCTTCCTACCCTACAAGCAATGATAAACATTCTGTCTCCTTCCAACTTTCTTCTGATACAAAATAAAACCTCAGCCCGGTGCAGTAGCGCGGTTGTAGTCCAGGCAACTCAGAAGGCTGAGCCCCAAACATAAATAAATAAAATTAGGGTCCCTCTGACCCCTTCCTTAGCCTAGAATTAGAGCCATGGTCATGAAAACAGGCTGTGCATACAAGAATTTGTATACACAACAGACTTTGAAATCAACCCTCCATTTATTTCACCATAAGAAAGGCAGCACCCCAGAGTCCTTAGGACACCCCAGGTACAACTTTCACCCCCAAACCTCCTAGTTCCCGCCTCCTATGGACTAAAGCCCGGCCCCCACGTTTCCTGGTGCGGGATGACCACGTGGTTGTTGCCAATAACAACGTAGCGTTACTCCCACCTGCTGGGTAAAGCCGGAGAGCCACGGTCGACTACACCAATAGGACCACGAGGAAGAGTCTAAGTGACAGACAAGGCAACCAATCGATGAGAGATGTCGTAAGGCGGGACTTTGAGTACGGAAGCTGTCCCGGGACACGAGGAAAGGAAAGAGGGAAAGACCCCGTGCAGGGAAAAAATAGGCAGGTGAGAGCACAGAGAGTTCAGTAGTGTGAAGCTTGGTGGGAAGAGGGGTCTCCGGGCTAGAAAGGGTGCAGGATCCTGCAGGAGAAGGCGACGAGGTTCTGATCGGGGGTGCAGGGAGGGGACACATTTAAAGGGGCCGAGGCCCAGGATAAGGTAGACACTTAAAGGAGCAGATGCCCCTGAAGAAAAGAGACATTTAAAGGTGTAGTGCCCAAAATAAAGCAAACTTGAGCAGACCGGCTGGGCACACAGAAGACTGTAAAGTGGTAGGTTCCCGGGAGAGAGATGATTCTGAGGAGACTAGAGGCAGACTTTGGAGGCATTTATCGGAGCATGGGTCGGGGAGGGGGTGAGAACACGTTTATTAAAGAGGCAGTCATAAAGGAGTCGCTTATCGAGCGTCTGGTTAGAGAGGACTCCAGTCTTGATCTAAGGAGGAACATGCACTCCTGCTCTTTTCCATTGTCCTTTCTGACTCCTCCCAGGTTCCCTCGACCCCGGACCCTGTTCCCAGGCTATGGCCCCCAGTGCCCTGTAGAGCTGGCAGCCCCTTTGTGCTTGCGGTCCCTATTTGGGGGCCTGGGTGGCTACTGGAGGGCCTTGCGGAGGGGCAGAGAAGGCAGGACCATGGCATCTAGGGCCTCTGAACTTCCCCAGGGGCGCAGCGTGACGGCGGGCATCATCATTGTTGGAGATGAGATCCTCAAGGTGTGTCGGGGACAGAAGAGGGGGAGGGCGCGGCGTTCTCCTGTCTTTTTATTTTTATTTTATTTTTTATTTTTGGCGGTAGCAGGGAATGAACCCAGGGGCATTCTACCTCTGAGCTACACCCCCAGCCCTACTTTTTATTCTTTATTTTGAAACAGGGCCTCACTAAGTAGCTGAGGCTGGCCATGAACCTGTGATCCTCCTGTCTCAGCCTCCCAAGTACTGGGATACACGCATGCGCCACCACGCCCAGGCTTCTCCTGTCCTTAAGGGTTTGCTCCACATCCTGTGGAGGGAGGTAAACCAGGGTGGGAACCCCTTACCTGCTGCAGTAGAGTCCTGGAGTGAGTCCAACATATTTGAAGAAAAGTGACCCTCATCCTTTCAATTACTCTTTTGAAAAACTGGTTGCAAAGTGAGCTTTGCCAAGCAGTATGGTAGGGGCAGAGGGGTACACAACAATGACAGGAAATTCGGTGAGTAGAGGAGGTGCAGATGCATGTATTATATATTTGAGTTATATCCAAGCCAGGTGCAATAGCGCATCCCTGTAATCCCAGTACTTGGGATGCAGAGACAGGAGGATGGCAGATTTGAGGCCAGCCTCAGCAATTTAGCGAGACCCTCAGCAACTTAGTGAGGCCCTGTTCAAAGTTTAAAAAATAAATAAGCTGGGTGTGGTGGCACACACCTGTAATCCCAACACATCGGAGGCTGAGACAGGAGGATCACAGGTTCAAGGACAGCCAGCAAGTAGTAAAACGCTCATCAATCTAGCGAGACCCGATTTCAAAATAAAAATAAAATAGGGCTGGGGGTGTAGCTCGGAGGTAGAATGCCCTTGGGTTCAATCCCCAGCACCAAAATAAATAAATAAATAGGGCTGGTGGTGTAGCTTGGAGGTAGAATGTCCATATGCCCCTGGGTTCAATCCCTAGTACCACAAACAAAGATAAAAAGTTGTGTCTAGTCTATTTTGAAATTATCCAAGGCACTCAGTAGAGTGGATAAATGAGCTAGAAGGGAGGAATCCGTTCTGAATGATCAGGGGTGTTACTAGAGGACATGTCAGATATCGGGTTTATATTTTTGGTTTTCTTTGTTTATTTTGGCACTGGGGATTGGACCCAGAGATGTTCTACCCCTCTAAGCTATACCCCCAGCCCTATTTTATTTTTTATTTTGAAACAGGGTCTTGTTAAATTGCTGAGACTGTCCTCAAACCTGCAATCCTTCTGTCTCAGCCTCCCAAAGTACTGGGATTTCAGGCATGCAATACCAGGCCCCACCAGACATCAGGTTTGTATTGGCCCTATTTTTTAGCATTTACTAGAGCCTGGCAGCCTGGCAGTGTACTTATTGCATCACAAATCTGATTTTACTAAGCCTCACAACATTTTCAGGAAGTTGGTGCTTTTATTATAGATTTCAATTAAAGGATCGCAAGGTTGAGGCCAGCCTGGGCAACTTAGCGAGACCCTATCAAAATAAAAAGAGCTGAGGGTGTAGCTCAGTGATAGAATGCCCCTCCTGCGTTAAATGCCCAGTACCACCAAAAAAAAAAAATTTTTTTTTAATAGATTACAAAACCGAGGCTCAGAGAGATTGAGAAACTTGCCCAAGGTCACATACCTAGGAAGTGGTAGAGATGGGATTCCCAGCATGATTCTCCCTTATTCCAGAACACAAATTCTTAACCACGAAACCTTCTATAGAGACACAGGAGATGGGACTGGCAAAGAAGATAGGGTACACACCACAGACTGACAGCCTCAAATACTGGCAGAGGAATGTGAACTTTATTCCGCGTACAGTTGGAAACAACAAATGGCTTCTGAGCCCAGGCGTGACGCAATCACAGCTACGCCTTAGGAAGCTTACTCAGAAGACTCCCAGAGCGAGGCACGGTGGCTGGGGCTGGAGCCAGGCCAGCTGGCTGTTACCATTGTCCAGGTGAAAGGTGCCCAGGACCTGCTTGGGGACAGAGAGGAGAGCAGATGGAGAGATATTTCAGTAGATTTGAAGCCATGCCTATAATCCGAGTACTTGGGAGGCTGAGACAGGAGGGTTGCAGGTTTGAAGCCAGCCTCAGCAACTTAGCAAGACTCTCAGCAACCTATTAAGACCCTGTTTCAAAACAAAAAATAAAAAGGTCTGGGGGTGTAGCTCAGCAGTAGAGCATCCCTGGGTTCAATCCCCAGTAAACAAAGAAAAATATAGAGTTGACAGGATGAAGAGTCCGATTGGCTGTGGACAGTGTCTGGGATGCCATCGGCCAAAGTGACAACAGCCGGGGACACAGTGAGGCTGTCCAAAATGCAGCTGGAGCTAGGGGACTGAAACTGTCCTGGTTGATGAGGAAGCGGGTATGTTGTCCACATAGAACTGATAAGTAAATCCACAGATATAGGTGAGGTCAGGATCAAAGTGCAGACGAGAAGGCTCAAGGTGAATCGACTTACCCGACTCCATTCAAATGCATTTTCCCACCCAGTCCAGGTTCCCCTATGGCCTGAAGCAGTGTCCCCCAAAGAGCAGACACCCCATCAGCAGACAGATGCAGCTGTCCCCTCTCTGCCTTGCATCCGCACATCACTGACACCCTCCCCTCCACCCCCCAGGGACACACTCAGGACACCAACACCTACTTCCTGTGCCGGACACTGCGCTCCCTGGGGGTCCAGGTGTGCCGAGTCTCTGTTGTGCCCGATGAAGTGGCCACCATTGCCGCTGAGGTTGCCTCCTTCTCCCGCAGCTTCACCCACGTCCTCACTGCGGGGGGCATCGGCCCCACGCATGACGATGTAACCTTCGAGGCAGTGGCCCGGGCCTTTGGGGAGGAGCTCAAGCCACACCCGGAGCTGGAAGAGGCCATCAAATCCCTAGGAGGGAAGGGCTGGGAGAAGCTGTCGCTGGTGCCCTCCTCCGCCCGCCTGCATTATGGGGTAGACCCTCGCACTGGAGGCCCCTTCAGATTCCCGCTGGTCTCCGTCCGAAACGTTTACCTCTTCCCAGGAATTCCAGAGCTGCTAAGGCGAGTGCTAGAGGGGCTGAAGGGACTGTTCCAAAACACAGCTGTCCAGTTCCACTCAAAGGAGCTGTACGTGGCTGCTGGTGAGGCCTCTATCGCCCCCATCCTGACTGAAGCCCAGGCCCACTTTGGGCGTAAACTAAGCCTGGGTTCCTACCCAGATTGGGGCAGCAACTACTATCAGGTGAGGCTGACTCTAGACTCCGAGGAAGAAGAGCCCCTGGAGGAATGCGTGGCCTACCTGACCGCCCGTCTGCCCCAGGGGTCGCTGGTCCCCTATGAGCCCAACGCCGTGGAGCGTGCCAGCGAGGCTGTTTACAAACTGGCTGAATCAGGTAGGGGCCTCCTCAGAGGCAGGGGCAGCATGGGCCAGACCATTGGTGCCACAATAGGTCTAGACATGCAGACCTAAGCAGGGCGTGGTGGCGCACGCTTGTAATCCCAGTACTTGGGAGGCGGAGACCAGAGGATCCGGGTTCGAGGCCAGCCTCAGCTAATTAGCGAGGCCCTCTGCAACCTCATGAGACCTGGTTTCAAAGTAAAGTATAAAAAATAGGGCCGGGGGTGTATCTCGGAGGTAGAACGCCCCTGGGTTCAATCCCCGGTACTGCAAAAAAATAAATAAATAAATAAAAAGGACTGGAAGTATAACTTGAAGGTAGAACACCCCTGGGTTCAATCCCCAGTGCCCCCCAAAAAAATAAAAGAAAGAAATGCAGACCTAGAGCGGCACCCACACATCTGGGGAAGGGCAGGAGATAGCTATCATTGGTTCATTCATTGGTTTTTGAATTTATTGGTTCTTCCAATAAATTCGTGTAGAGGACCTACTTTCACCAGCACTGTGCTAGGTGTCGGGGACATAGCTCAACGGGACAAATGCCTGCCCTGCTGTCATGGACCCGTGGTGGAACAAGAAGGGTGGAGGCGTGGCAGGTGATGGTGCATGAGACGTGAGGCACGGAAAGAAAACTCCACAGCAGGGACATGAGCCTTGATGGGGGTTACAGGCGGCCTCTGTGGCCAAGTGACCAAAGAGCCGAGTGATAAGGAGGATTTCATTGGAGCGGGAGATAGGCAAAAGCAAACAGCACACAAGAAGGCCTGAAAGGAAGCAGCTTGGGGTTCAGGGGCATGGCAGCAGACCACACTCCCACCCTCAGCCCCTGTCCCAGAGGAGAGACACTGAGGCCAAGGCAAGGAGGGGTGTGGGTGAATGGCAGGCAGGGGGCAGACTTCAGGGCCCAGTGGGCAGGGGGAAGAAGTTTGGACTTAATCCTAGGAACACTGGGAAGATGGTAAAGGGTTTTAAGCAAGGGCAAGCTGGCCCGGTCCACAGCCACCTGCATCTCTCTGATGCCCTCTTCCCTGCCTGCACGGCAGGGTCCTCTTTGGGAAAAAAGGTAGCAGGAGCCCTTCAGACCATTGAGACCGCCCTGGATCGGTACCATCTCACCCAGCTTTGCGTGGGCTTCAATGGGGGCAAGGACTGCACCGCCCTCCTGCATCTCCTCCACGCAGCTGTGCAGAGGTGAGCCTACCCCTGAGAGGCAAGGTCCCAGAGACACCGAATCTCTCTCTCTCCATCCCTGTAGCAGAGAGAATGGGGGTGCGTAGGTGGGTTTGGGAGGGAGGGAGGTAGCCATGGTGACCTCTCAGTTCCATTCTTTTTTTTTTTTTTTTTTTTTT
>PVJS01045263.1:0-16306 GCA_004027185.1 Glis glis
TAAAAAAAAAAAAAAAAAAAAAAGAAGATACTTTAGTAGTATATTTATTTATTGCTATTTTAAAAATTACTGTAAAACTTAGTAACTTTTAAACTGCATCCATTTTTTCTCTCTCAGTTTCTGTGGGTCAGGAAGGTAGGTATGGCTCAGCTAGAGCCTCTGCTGTAGAGTCTCACAGAGCTGCAATAGAGGTCTCAGCCATGTCTGGGATCTTGTGCGAAAGATCTGCTTCTCAGCTTGGTTCCAATCTAATGCTTTTTCCATGGCAATATATATTGGCGAGTATTTGTTGATAGTCACTCTTTGGATCTCACATCTAGCACAGAGAACATCTTGCTCTTTTGAGTTCTTTTTGTTGTTTAGTCAGTGTAAGAGAGGATGGATGGATGGATGGATGGATGGATGGATGGATGAATATTCCTGTAGAGAGGGAAAGAAAATGAGGGGTAGTATATGTTAGCATGACTTTTCCATTTTAATAACTATTATTATATGTTTTCCCACCCTTAGGTGCCTTAGCTGGACCAATTATTGTGGAGCCACACGTCACAGCTGTATGGGGAAAGAATGTTTCACTAAAGTGTTTAATTGAAGTAAATGAAACCATAACGCAAATTTCATGGGAGAAGATACATGGCAAAAGTACACAGACTATTGTAGTTCATCATCCTCAATATGGATTCTCTGTTCAAGGAGAATATCAGGGAAGAGTCTTGTTTAAGAACCATTCACTTAATGATGCAACAATTACTCTACATAACATAGGATTCTCTGATTCTGGGAATTACATATGCAAAGCTGTTACATTCCCACTTGGAAATGCCCAGTCTTCTACAACTGTAACTGTGCTAGGTATGTGTGCTTGAATTGTGTATTTTAGTGAAAGTGGTGAGGATCATAATGCAAGTATTTTCAACAATTTAAAATGTTTGAAATTTTCTTTAGAGTTAGGTTTATAATAAAATAATTATTTTTCAAGTTTTATCTTAAAATTTTATGATTCTAGACCCTTTTAAACAAAATATTACCTATATCTCTCCACAGAATGCCACATAGTTTGAGCTCTTTTATTTTTTCATGAAGATAATTGTTTTAATTCTAATACTAAATGCTGAGTTTCTGTGACATTTTACTTCTCAATTTTTAACCTTTAATTAAATAAACATCTTCATTAATTTTTTCCATTTTTATTTTTTCTGAGTTTGACTTAGGGCCTTTTGATACTCATATTCCAGTATTTCACATCAAATATTATTCTTGCAGTTGTGAATTTGTGTAGCCATTTGAATCTTGTGCTGTAGCTCATAATAAATGATATTTCATTATTTCCTCTCTGATAACTGTTAAAGTTTGTGGTGAAATTTTGAATAAGCTTATTAGCATTAAGATAACCACCTGCGTTGCAAGGTAAACCAATTTAGAGGCACTGATGAGTACTTTTGGAATGATAGAACAAGGATCAAAGAGTAATAGCAACCTGTGGCTGACATGGAGAGAGACTGCTCACATCCTCCTTCAAAAAGACATGTTCTACAGGGCAGTACTTGGGAGGCTGAGACAGAAGGATACTAGATTCGAGATCAGCCTCAGCATCTTAATGAGACCTTCAGCAGTCTAGGAAGATCCTGTTTCAAAACAAATTATAAAATAGGGCTCAGAGGTATAGCTCAGAGATAGCATGTCCCTGGGTTTAATCCCCAGTTAAAGTCTCAGCAATCTAGCAAGATCCTGTTTCAAAACAAATAATAAAATAGGCCTGGGGGTGTAGCTTGGAGGTAGAAAATCCCTGGGTTTAATCCTCGGTTACTTACACACACACACACACACACACACACACACACACACACACTACTTATTCCTCAGCCACTACGAGTGTGGTTAACAGCTTTTCCTAAAGCTAATAAAAATTCCTGATATATAACAGTCATATAGTAAATGCTATTTGAGTAGGATGTAGCAATAAATTGGTGAACATGATAGTCAAGAAATATCTTGTGGAAGAAATAGTTGAGTTAGACCTTAACTGATGGGTAGGTTTTGTGTCGGCACAAATTAAAGAATAAGGAAATGTTATTTGAGGATTAAGAGTAGTATCTGGGTCAAGGCAGAAGGGCAGAAAACAGTGTAAATTAAGGCAAAGTTTCCTTAATTCCCATTTGTTGAATTTTGGGGCCAGAATTCTTTGTTGTGGTGATCTGTCCTGTCCATTGTAGATTGTTTAGAAGCATCTGTGGCCCCTAACCCACTAAATACCAGTAGTGTTTTCTCAATTGTGACAACTCAGAATGTGACCAGACATTGTCAGGTGTCCTCTTGGAAGGTGGTAGAAATAATTTACTTTTGAGAATTCAGCATTAGTGGAACATTGTAAAAGTAATGTTCAAATGATTGTTCAAAGGTTTTATATAAAGTACACAAATTTTCAAGTCTAGAAAGGTACACAAGTGTAGAGTAGGAACACATTAAAGTAACTTGAATGTCAGAATGGGGAAACAGTATAAACGGTTGTGCCTCTTTTCCCCTTCCCTGTTCTGCTATCAGACCCTTGCTGAGTTCAGGGACCAGTAGGCAGCATCTGCATCACGGTGGAGCTGTTAGAAGCACAGACCCCTCCCAGTCTTCCTGCATAATAATCTACATTTAACAGGATCCTCCAGGGATTGGTGTCCACAGTAAAGTCTGGGCTACCATGACCTCCGTCTCACTTCGCTTCCAGGATGCCTGACTTGGAGAGTAATGTGGTGACAGTTGCGATTTAGTAAGATGAATCTAGTGTTTTTGATAGATTGGAATGAAGAGATCCTTAAATCATAATGCTTCAGCCATGAGGCAATTAAGGTTTGAAATTAGTTTCCTAATTTCTGCCACTTGACTGAAGAAGGGTAATATTACAATGGAATAATTAGGGTTTTGTAACTGGTATATAGGAGAAACAAAGGAGGTTTGAACAGTAACAGGGTTTGAAACTAGGTGAGTGAAGAAATTGTTGGTAGTAATTAAATGGACTCATCTGAATGAAAAATAGGTTTTGGGAGGCTCAGATGAGTTCAGCACTAGGTTTATTGAGCTTGAGGATGGAGATGAAAATGCTTGGCAGGGAGTTAGAAACTGAGAAGTCAAGCCTTATAGCAAAATTAAGAGTTTGGGATCATATGGGTGATATTGTTCATTAAAATTTTAAGGTGGGTACATAACGCAACTGAACAGGACTAGGACTAAGTAGAGCAGAGGTTGGAGGAAATATTGATTCAGAAGAGCTATGAGAAGAACTCTGAAAGATTAATATTCATATCAAGAGAAGATAACATTTTAAAAAAATTAGTGTAGCAGCCTTTTTCCACAGTTCACTTAATTCTGTGAATTTAATGATTTGACTATTTTTCATAGAACTTAATTTGACTATTTTTCAGTTCTCCAAAGTATGGCACATAGCTAGGCTCATTCTAAGTGAATGATCCTAACTAATTAATTCTAGAAATTAATTCATTACTTATGACATGGTCCTTAAGACATTAGAACTTAATTCTTTTGAACTGATTGGGAAAGACTGTGCTGAAGGCATGCCAAAAAGTTAGTCAAAGAGAATAGGCATAAAGAAAAGTATTGAGTCTGTAGATTAGGCTGTCTTTGGTGACATTAGAGTTTCATTGGAGTGGTTGCAACAGAAACCAAATGAATGGAATTTGATACAATAAAAATCTTTAGGAAAATGGAACAAGTACCCTAGAGTTGAGCAGTTGTGACATTAATTGGTTACTTCCTCTTGATGGAATATTATATAGTTGCTAAAATTACAATTAAGAGAAGTATTATTGCTACTTGAAAAAACTGAGCAGCAAAAGTAGTCATACAAAAATTTCATCTATGTAAAAACTAGTAGTAGAAATAAAGGGAAAGAAATGAATATAATAATGACCATTGTAGGATATTGTTGTGGACAGTTCTCCCCTATTTTCAGTAATACTACTTTTGCAATTAAAAAATAGACTTCCATTGCTGAGTATGATTACATATCAGCCTGAGTTCACAACCTTTCCTGGGGAACAAGAAAATCAGGCAGATAATGAATAGTTTTTAATTATTGGACAGTAGGCAGTATTGGACTCTGATCTTTGGACAAACAGGGTGAGCCTCTATAAGTGTTCCAGCTTCTTCCTTAGGCAGTTTCCAGGCCACAGCTCAGTGATAAAAAGTGGGAGTTGCGGGGGAGAGAAAGAGAGAAAGAAATGGACAGTTTCACCTCTGGGTAGCATCTTATAGTGGTCAGAGGAAGCAATAGCAAACTGCTATACAGAGAAGGGTCACTGTACAAAAACGTTAGCTAAAATGTTGAGATATATTATAAAACTACCTTTAGAAAACCAATAAAATGAATAGGAGGTGGATTCCCTTAAGAAATATAAATAACAATTTAAAATTTACTTAAAAATAAATGTTTTCGTTCCCCAAAGAGAAAAGAAGGCTTCAGTTGATGATAGAAGTTATTGAGACCGACTCTTACACTGAAGGTGAAATAAAAATTTTTTCTTTGAAAACTTAAATATATATATAACTAGACCAAAATCTAGTAGAAGATGAAAACGTAGAAATTAACGTAGCACCAAAAGCTGCATTCAACTGGAGGATATTTGACAATTCAGAAGAAACATCGAATGCTGAGCTAAGATTTTGAGAGCCTCGAGAAGTGAGAGACAAATGAGTGTGTGTGACTCTGCTCAGCAGTGTGTAACTCGTGTTCACTCTACCCCGAGACTTTCATTCTCAAAATAGTAGTAAACCAGAAGGAACACAGTCGATTATGTAGCCCTCTAGACCTGATTTACATTACTTGCATAGACTGAACTTAAATTCCTGGCCAGGTTAGTGTTTTCAGGAGCTTGGCATAAGAACACAGATCTTTTCTGGAGGAAAGGTGCCTTTATTCTAAGCCTCAGAGTGTTTTTAACATCAATTGTTTAAACACAGGCAAATGTTCTGCTTGAATAAGTAAGCAAACAAGTAAGGAAGACCCCACAAGGAGCATCCTGTACAAAATAAACAAGAGAAATAGTGTGGCAAAGATGTAAGATGTTGGAATTATTAAATATAGTCTTAACAATGGTGCATATTACCACTTGGAGAAATAAGTCAATGTACAAATTTTCTGCAAAAAACAAACAATAAAGTCCATAGTAGTTGGCCTCAAAGTAGAGAAATGTAGAATTTCTTAGTATATAGTTGTCAAAAGTAAATAAGAATAAATTACTGTACATTTGATTTAAAAAATTTATGCTCATCAAAACCAGGAAGATAAAAAGACATATGCTCTAAACTGGTAAAAAGATGCTTGTACCATGTAGCATCAAAAAAGGACTGTCTTTCCAAAATTGCACAGAACTTCTATATGCCATTAAGAAAAAATGGACAGCTAGCATTAAGAGGATTTTGTAGCAGAAGAAATTCCAAATGACCTCCAAACATGAAAACACCTCCAGCCTCCTTCATAATCTGAAAAAATAAGTCTTCATTGTATGCAGTCACATTCCTTTGAGAAACCTGACTATCAACTGTGGTGAGGATTACCAAGTATGGCTCTAAGATTGAGAGTAAATTGGTGCTTTGGAAAGATTTTTGGCACTACCTGCTGAAATTGAAAATAAATACAGTAGTAGTTTTTCTGTTACATGGGACAAATTAGTGAAACTTGTGCATTAATATATTAAGATTACATGAATGAGAATGTTTCTTGTAAAATTATTTAGACCAAACAGGAAACAACGCCAGTATCCACTAGTAAACAAACTATATAGCAATAAAACTAATGATTTTTGCAATTGCATGTGGATCTAAAATTAAGATGGATTCTGAAAATGATAGACAAAAACAAAATTTATACTCTAAAATGAATGGATCTCCAGAACACAAAGTTGTGTTAAAGAAAAGCTTTATGTATATGTAGTTCGATTTTATTATTATAAAGTTCAACAGGTGAAATGAAACTGTCTTGTTTAGGTGTGCATTAATTGGTTGTAGAACTGTTAATTTAAAAAGAAGTAAAAAATGTACTTCCAAAGTTAGTGGTTTCACAGAGCAAGGTAAGATCAAGGAGAGAGACATATGAAGGACTTTTGCGGTGCTAATTATTCTTTGTTAAGATATGTGGTGGTTACATACATAGTTGTTTGTTATAAAATTGATCATTACATGTGTTGCATGTACTTTCCCTTTGTTATTTTACAATAATACATCTTAGAGGAATTACATAAGGAAAATATTAATATCCCTTAAATACAAAACAAAAACAGGCAAATACAAATCAAGAACAGAGGCATGAAAAGGTCAGTTAGAAATTTTGGAATTGAAAATAGTCATTGAGGTAAAAACTCAAGACACAGAATAAACTATAGACTGAACTCAAAGAATTCATGCAACAAGTACTGAGGAAAGAAGCACGTAAAAATTTCTGGAAATTGTGAAGAGAAAGCTAGCAGATCATATGGCATAGATTGAGAGGTTCTAGCATTGTTACTTTACCTTACTGAAGAGCTGTCTTATACTAGAGATGGGTTTGTATGTACATTCCAATAAACATAAGTATTGATGATGTTTTGTGTTAGCGTGAGTTTAAAGTATATACAAAAGTAGTTGAACAAATTTAGCATAAATTCTTCAGTTAATCAGTTCTTCTAGATATATGAAAAGTTAAAGGTTGAACGTTTAAAGGCCACTATTTTTTAAATGAAAGTATTAGTTACCCAGTGCCAAGAAAAACATGTTTCATCTCCTATGGTATGTATAAAGGAATTTTTTAAATATTAGGCCCAATACTAGCAACTTATTTTAAAAAGTACTTGTTTTAAACATTATTGCTACAGAGGGAAGCATTATATATTAAAACTACTTTTTTCCCTTCAAGAATAGTATCTTTAATCTCAAAGGAAATTATGATCAAGTTCACAGACATTTTTTGAGTATTCTAATTTGGAGAACTAATTTGTCCTCATAAAATAATGTATATCTATATTGAGAAAACCATCTTTTTTTGTGTGTGTGGTGCTGGGGATGGAACTCAGGCACATTCTACCTTCAAGCTACACCCTCAGCACTATTTTTTTTTTGTATCTTTTTTACTTGGAATCAAGGTCTCACAAAGTTACTGAGAGCCTTCCTAAGTTCCCAAGGCTGGCTTCGAACCTGTGATCCACCTGTCTCAGACTCTCAAGTACTGGGATTACTGACATGCACCACCACGCTGGCTCCATCTTTTTAATAATATAAAATTTTGGCCTTGTGTTTGCCTTAGCTAATGATCTTTTTTTCCAAGAACACATTTAATGTTGGTATTATCTAAAAAGCATGTGTGTAGATGTAGTTGTCCCTACATTTATGAAATATGTGTGGATATGCCCAGGAAGGTTATAAATATTTTCTTAATTGAAACATAACTTTTTTTATTCAAACAGTTGAACCCACTGTGAGCCTAATTAAAGGGCCAGATTCTTTAATTGATGGAGGAAATGAAACAGTAGCAGCCATTTGTATTGCAGCCACTGGAAAACCAGTTGCCCATATAGACTGGGAAGGAGATCTTGGTGAAATGGAATCCACTACAACTTCTTTTCCAAATGAAACAGCAACGATTATCAGCCAGTACAAGCTGTTTCCAACCAGATTTGCTAGAGGAAGGCGAATTACTTGTGTTGTAAAACATCCAGCGTTGGAAAAGGATATCCGATATTCTTTCGTATTAGATATACAATGTAAGTAAATGCTAACTTCTGCTTTCCAACTTGAGTCCTACATTTTAAGTTTCTTCCTTTGACATATTTCATCAAGTTATTTCTAGTTTGAGTATTTAGTATTAAGATATTTCTGTAGCTTTTCTTTGCTGGTATTTTTTCTCTTTATATTTTCATGGAAATTTCATTTAACCAGAATATTTTTATCACTTTTGTAAAGATCTAAAGATGAATTTAAGTTGATAACAACTTGAACGTATTTAATTTTGTCCTTTTAAGAACTTAAAAGTAGACTGTACTTAAAGGAGTTGTGGAAATTTATACCTCAAAATGTATTATACTTACAAAGAACTCCATTCTATTTAATTGAACTATTAATCACTTTCATGGATATCCATGCTCTTTTCAGCAAGAGTCTTTTATTTCCCTAGATACATTTCAACTAGTTTAAATATCTTTTTTCAATATTATTTCTAACCTGATCTTACTAATAATATTTGAAGTTTCTAATGTAGGTAAAATAATATTTTAAAGACATCGGGATAATGATAATTGTAAATAAGGTCCAAAACGGACCTTATTTGTTAATGCCTTCTTTTCTCCTCGCTTCTTTTGGAGAATCCACTTTTTTTCCTTTTCCTACCTTGCTTTCACAGACTCCCAATTTTTTTCTTTCTATTGTAAAATTCAGATTCCGATTGTAAGTAAGGCTGTTTTCATGTATATACCTTTCCTTAACTGTATGTAATAATGAATGAAATTTTAATTTTTATTATTTACAATTATTGTTATTTTTATTTGCTCATATGCAAACCTAGATATATGAGTATTTTTTCTAATGTAAGTCTTTACAATTTTGGTTTTCATTATTGGCTTCCTCCTGAAATTTTCTTGGAATGTTCATGACTTTTCTTAAGTTGGAGAACTATAAAATGTGAACAAAGTTTAAGAAGTAAAGTCTTACAGCCAATTCATACCTCAGAATTTGGAGGTATTCTTTGAGGTGATACCGTAATGCTTACCTTCTCCCTTTTAAAAAGAGATTAAATCCGATAGATATGTGGGCTGTTCTTTCAGCAACATAATGTTGTACCAACTTTAAATTGCAAAAGTGTTTGTTAACTCTTGAAATTTGTAAGGCAGGAATTTCTTTTAAAATTACCAAGGTCTTAGTAAGTTTAATTTTTACAACTTCTTAGTAAACTGCTTTTCAATAGGTCAGGTTTCTCTGAAAGATTTAAAGACTGACCTGACCTCTCATCTGCTCTGTGGTGTTTACTTAGTTTTCTCTGTAGCTCACAGAAAGATCTCTGCACCATGCATAAGAAATACTTCCTTAAAGAAAGAGCTTTTCGTGATCCCTACCTCCAGCCTCAGTCTAAATTAGTTCCTTGTCTTCTTTTTCAGCATCTTATTCTTTTCCTTCTTGATCCTCATAGTAGGTTTTAGCTAAATATTTTTAAATGCCATCTTTTTTTATTAGAGTGTAAATTTTATAAATACAGAGTCAATATGTATACCAAACATCTAAAACAGTGTGTGGCACTTATTAGGAACTATTAACAAAATGATGGTTGAATGAATGATAGTTATTGGAGCTTATAGTTTATAGCCATACCTTTTATATTGTTGGTAGATATAGATAATTACTCATTCAATTAGTTATGCTGCACATATGCTAAAATACCTTTGGGCTTATTTAATGAATTAAAATTTATGTTTTAGTACTATTGATGCCCTAGATAATTTACTTCACTTTCAAGTGTGTAGTCTTAGAAAGGCTCTGTCACATCTCTACTTGCCTATAGAATATTAGATAATTGTAAAATAGGGAATCTTATCTCTATAATTGACTTAATTATCTTTTACGAAATATTTCCTTTTAGAGTAAACATGTGTTCAAAGACAGTGTTTTATAGTGACTTGGTACTGCATGGTATTTAAATGCCACATCTCATTTTTAAGTACTATACTTTCTTTGTTCACATATCTCTTCATACCTCTTACATAGGGCTCTTATATTTTGCTTTTGATGATTGTAAGTTTATGAATATTCTTACATTCAGCCTTCCTAATAACTAGAACTATGTGCTTACAGTTTTTTAGTGTTGGGTACTCATAATCCATTCATTGATTTATTCCTTTAGTTGACTAATACTTACTGAGTACTGTCTTCCACATTGACTCTATGTTGACAGTAGGAAAAACAGTTTCTGTTCTTCTAAAATGTGTTTGTTGTGTTAGTACTCTGGCATTGTCTGCTGCATTTACCCTTAACAAAAGATGATTTGTTCTGTCATGTGTTTTATTTTTTAGATGCCCCTGAAGTTTCAGTGACAGGATATGATGGAAATTGGTTTGTTGGAAGAAAAGGTGTTAATCTGAAGTGTAATGCTGATGCAAATCCACCACCCTTTAAATCCGTGTGGAGCAGGTAATATGACATTATACTTCCAAAGAGAAATTATTTAAAAGTCAAGAGTTTTTTTTTGAGTGAGTATGGTACTGGGATTAAACACAGGGGTGCTCTATCACTGAGCCTACATCCCAGCCCTTTTTTATTTTTTATTTTGAGATAGGATCTTGCTAAGTTGCCTTGGCTGGCCTAGAACTTGCCATCTCCCTGCCTCAGCCTCTGCATTGCTGCACTGAAGGCATATGATTGCTGGCTTGGCTAAAAGTGCAGAGTTTCTTAAATGCATATTCAAAATTGTTTTTATTGGTATAATGCATTATTATAGTAAGAGCTGGAGAATGTAATTAAATGAACTGTTTCTAAGTGCTTTCCTGCCCTACTTTTTTCCATCTTCCTGCCATCTTAGTTCTGTTCCTCAGAGGCTGCATTAGCAATTTTAGCTATTTTTTTTCTGGTAGTTACCACCATAGGCCTTAAACTATTAACTTCTTGGTTTATCAGTTTTCATCACTGTTCACTTAGATAAATGAAAAATTAATTTTATATCCATCACTTCACCCACAAACACACCCATATACACATTCTTACTGTTCATTGAATGAATGAAATTATTTTTATTTAAACTCTGTAATTACCATTTGCCTCCTTATGATGAGTAAATATGTTATTTACCAAGAGCTACGTACTATACCAGAATTTTGTTTTCTTTTGTCTACCATTATTTGTACTTGTGTAGTTTACTGTCTGCATTTCCTTAATTCTTTTTATCTCTAAACTTTGAAAGTGTTATACTGAAGTTTTTGTTTATATTTCTCAGTATTTGGGACCTTTTTCAATTTTTTGAGACTTTGTGTCTGTCAACTTTGGATAATTTTCTAATTTTTTTGTCATTTCTCCTTTTTTATTTTCTGTTCATTTTTTACTGGAACTCCTATTTATATTGTATAAGAATCTGTTCGTGTTTTTCAGATGGTTTAATTGTTCTTCCTAAAATATTTTTATTGATTTAAAACGTTACTGTTGACTTAATTTTTTTTAAATTGGGGTATATTCACAATTTCTAAAGCATGTTCTATTTCCCTGATCATTTTTTATAATATCCTTTTCATATTTTATAGATTTAGTGTCTTCTTTTTTCTTTCCAGGGATACCAGAGTTATTTCCTCCCCAGAGATATTTTTCTGCTTCCTTTTTTTCTTTTTCTTCCAAGTTCTTTTTTTGGGGGAGTGGGGAGGGTTTGGTCTTTCCATTTTATAGCTATTCTCTAATCTTCTGGTTTTCCAGTCATTTTACAGTGAGGCATTAAAATGAAGTGCATAGTGGAAACCTTCTGTGTAGTGAGGATTAATTACTCTTTGGTAGATGTACTTGGAGTGATCCTGTAGACAGGTGGTTATTTTCCTAGGGAAGGTCCATATTTCACCACTGGAAGCGTAGAAGTCTTTTCTTCATAGCTCATTTAGTTTATTTTTTAAATTTACTTTCATTATTTTGCCTGAGAAGTAAATGCCCAGTATCTGTATAAAGTTGGAAGGAATCTATTGATTCATTTTGTAACTTTCAAATAATCACCTCATTTACAGCCCCCTGCCTCATGCTGGCCTTCTGGAGTATGGTGGTTCAAACTTCAAACTTCCCTGTGTTCTTTGGACCAAACTGGCTACTTTCTCATCCATATGCCTCTCCAAGCAACTGCTCAGCCCAAAGTTAGAGTTTTTTAACCTTGGCGCTACTGATATTTTGGACTGAATAACTTATTTTTTTGTGTGTGGTGGGCAGACCTATGAATTTTAAGATGTTTAGCAGCATTCCAGGTCTCTACCCTCTAGAGCCAGTAACACCAACCATTCCCCCAGTTGTGACAACCCAGAATATCTCCAGACATGCCAGTGTCCCCTAGGAGCAAAATTACACTTGGTTGAGAAACACTGGCCTAAAATAAAGCATATAGTCTTTGTTCCATCTGTTTTCTGTTTTTTAAAAGTCTGTTGAATTCTGCCTCCTGTTCTTCTCCTCCTGGGTTTTAAATAACTTTCTAATTCCTAAACTCTTGTTTTTGGTGGGATTTTGTGGGAATAAGGAGAACAGTATATTTGTTCACCCTGTTGTCTTTAAGAATGATAGTTTCAAAAGTAGGAAAGGCTTTCTTCATTTATATTTTCTTAAAAGGGGGAAGCAGTCATTAGTTAAGATGTATTTATGATAAGAGTATTGCTAAAAATCATAAAATTCTGGGTTCCCATCCCAGTGTCTATACTTTTTGATGTCTTTTATTTTTTAAGTAAGTCATTTAACCACTCTACTACTTAGCTTCCTTTTTGATAACAGTACTTCAGAATTTTTGTAAGGATGAAGATGATGAATATAAATCATGTAACATAGGTGTAAGAGCATAGAAGATGCTTAATATGTTACTTGTTATATGTTTAGTGTGATATGTGGACTTTTCTGACTTTTTTAATAAACAACTTAAAAGATAATAAGTCATTTTAAAATTTCTCAGAGAATTCAAAGGACTAATATTATATTTGGGGCCCTTGATACAGAGATAGTTGTTTAGACAAATATAGTCCAGATTCTTAATCTTCTAGAAACAGAGTTTACCTTTTGAAAGCTGATGGCTGTAAAATTTTTCTATCCAAAATCCACTTACCATTGGGTGTGTTTTGTTTTGTGGTACTGGAGCTTGAACCCAGGGATTTGAGTATGCCAGGCAAGCATTTTGCCCCTGAGCTACATTCCCATCCCTTTTTGTTTTTGAGATAAGATTTCACTAAGTTGTCCAGGATGGCTTTGAACTTGCAGTCCTCTTTCTTCAACCTCCTGAGTAGCTGGGATTACAAGTGTGTGCCACCAGGTGTCTGGCTGGTTTTTTTTAAGCTATGTAAAAATATTATCTTTTTAAAAATACTTTTATTAGTGCATTATTATCTCACATCATAATGTAGTTCTTAGTGATAGTGACATATATGTATACAGCACTTGGTGAGTTTTTCTCCAGCTCCTTCCCACTTCCCACCCTCTCCCCATACCAAGATATTGAGAACGGCGTTGGTATTCTCACATATGTACATAATGTCAGTGGCAGTGTTTCCTTCATCAATTCTCCCTCTCCCTCCCCTCTTCCCCAAAACCACCTCCCTTGCTCCACTGGAGTTTCTCCTCCATTATCCAAAGTCCCACTTATATCCCAGTTACTCCCTAGGTTCTGCATATGAGAGAAAACATATGACCCTTCACTTTCTGTGACTGGCTAATCTCACTTAACATAATGTTCTCCAGGTCCATCCATTTTCCTGCAAATGTCATTATTTTGTTCTTCATTGATGAAAAGAATTCCATTAAAGGGTAACAATATTATCTTTACCCTTTAGTATTGAATGAAAAATTGGAGCATCCCTATTCATAAAATCCAAAACCCAGATTACTCCAAAGTCTGAAACTTGTTGAATGTTGATGCATTTCAGATTTTTGGATTAGAGGTACTTAATCAGTAAAATCTATGCAAATATTCCAAACTCAGTCTCTACTCAGAACTCCAAAATATTTTACTGATTGCTTTTCTACCCACTACCTTAGATTTGCAAAATAAAATCATTCCACCTATTCTCCAATATTATTTGATTCTACCTTTTTGTTATTTTTATTCTTACTGTATTTGGAATGAGTTCTTGATCTCCACTATGTATATACCTCATTAAAGGCAAGGACTCTTTTTTACTTCTGTATTTGAGCAAGGCTAGCAGAATAGAATATGATAATTATAAAAATTCTAATAATTGAAAGAGTGAATAAATGAATAACCTTTTGAAAATATGCTTAGTCTAAACTGTAGTATTTTAACACCTAGATTTCCTTGACTTTTTATCCCCATATTAAAAAAATAACATACAGCTTAAAAAGAGTTTCAAACAAAATATCTACTTATATTTTTTTGTTGTATGTATCCTCGGGTTGGAAAAGTGATTTTAGCTTGATTCTACCGTAGTGAATGACTTTAGAGTTCTTATTGTGGGACTTAAATGACTTAAATATGGTTTACAGTAATATATACATGAGACATGGCACCTTTTAACCAAATTAGTATAGATACTGTTTAGAATAAGACTTATTCTTGATACCAAATGGTGCCTTGGTTTTGTTTTGTTTTTCTTTTCCATAGATACCCACTTTACTAATGAAATTACTTTATAATTAGATCCTTCTTGGTACTTTAGAAACTATCTTTGGATGGGACACAATATAGATTTATATTAATATTGGATGATGCTCTATAAATATATTATAGAAGATGCCAAACATTTTAATATATTTAGAGAAGATGAATTCACTAAGAAATTGTAGCTATGTCATGTGTATATTCATAATTCGTTGAGAAGTTTAATTCCTTTGATACTATGGATATGCCATCAAATAATGTTTTTAATTTCTAGTTTTCTTAATACAATTCTTTAAAATCATATTTTTTCTCTCCTTTCCCTCCCATTTTTTTATGTCAGCCTAGCTACATGTATATGGATTAATATTTGGAAAGAATGGGGGTATTTAATGGACTTTTATCTAATAGTTCATCTTTAATAAAATGAAAATTTATGACCTATATGCTTCCATTCCATAGCTAATTGTATCTGAAAGATGCTGGTTATTTTGCTAACATTTCAAAATTGTAGTATCTTATTTCAAATAGTTGTAATAGATTATCTGAAAATATTTAAAATAATTTCATGCTTTTTAAAATCTAGGTTGGATGGACAATGGCCTGATGGTTTATTGGCTTCAGACAATACTCTTCACTTTGTCTATCCACTGACTTTCAATTATTCTGGTGTTTATGTCTGTAAAGTGACCAATTCTCTTGGTCAAAGAAGTGATCAAAAGGTCATCTACATTTCAGGTAAGTTACTATCTACTTGCAAAATGAGTTACTTGAAATATTCCTTTATTAACAATTATAATAATAATTATAGGATCCTAGATTGTAATTTATACTTGTAAAGATATAGATTCATCAGTGTGAAATTTTCCAAATAATGTAAAGGAAATATGATAAAGTGACCCTATCTGAAATACAGATATGTATGGTGGGATTCTTTCACTTAAAGAAATGTCAAAATTTCTATGCAACACATTTATATACATTTTAATACCTATACATCTAGTTAAGTTTTCAGTTACATAGTCTTACATATTTCTTTTATAGGTGGTGTGTCAGTTGTTTTTGTCTTTAAACAGAGGGCAGTGATTTTTTTTTTTGGTGACTGTTCTGCATATAATTGATAAAATAATGATAATGACTTTGATAACCTGCCTTGTTAAATAACATTGCTTAACACTCAGTATGGGACTGTACTGAGTTGGGATACTGAGAGGTGAAGTAGGAATGCTACTGAAAATGTTTTAATGAAATGAAATGTACTTTGTTCCTTATTATCAATTCTTAAGCCACTGAGAAGTTAGGTTTTTCACATACTATTTGTTTCACTGTGAATGTTTCGTTAATTTGGCTGAATATAAATTTAGGCATTCACAAAATGTATGTAGAACTAATTTTTTTTCTGTTTGTGGCTATAAATTATCAATGGAGTTCTCATTTAGAAAAATATAAACTATTTTGAATATCTCAACTGCAAGAATATAGAAATCTAAAAGGAAAATTAAGGGGAAAAAGAAGAGAACCTTAAGAATTACAGGTTTGTATGATAATTAAGTAATGGGTAAAGTTTTTATCTCTTCAAATTGAAAACTAAATAGAGATTTTAGAAAATTTTTCTGCTTGTTTATGTTATATTCACAGTTTTTGTGTAATCATTCAATGTAGGAACAGCCCTCCCATATTATTTTCTCATAGTGCTCACTACAATTTATTGTAAGCATTCATTTATTATCTGTCCTCAAAAATAACAACTGTGTTCACTACTGAATACTGAGCAATTAGCGTAATGCTTGGCACATGATTAAGACTCAAACACACACACACACACACACACATACATGCACATAATATATATGTATGTATGTATTTTGTATGACACTAGCAAGAAGCTTAGAGCTATATACGTCCCTATCCCTTTCTGCTAGTAGCTGTGTTTTGGTGGAAATTTGAGGGAGATTAGTATGTAAGTCTCTCTTCCCTTAGGAGATTAGCCATAGGAATGTATATTTAAAATGTAAT
>PVJS01045264.1:0-16306 GCA_004027185.1 Glis glis
ACCCAGGGGCGTTCTACCTCCGCGCTACACCCCCGGCCCTATTTTTTTATACTTTATTTTGAAACCGGGTCTCACGAAGTTGCGGAGGGCCTCAATAGGTTGAGAGAGAGAGAGAGACAGGGAGAGAGAGAGAAAGAGAGAGAGCTGAGGCTGGCTGCAAACCCAGATCCTCCGGTCTCCGCCTCCCAAAGTACTGGGATTACAAGCGTGCACCACCACGCCCGGCTAGTAGTTGCCTTCGATATATTTGTGTATGTGCGTCCTGTGCATTAGGGCGCTTCCCTCTTCTCCCCTCCCATCTTCATCAGTTATGTCGCCTTCCCTACTCATCTGAGGTCTTCTCCATCACCCGCCGGAGTCCTCCAGGGGGGCCGTGGCTCACCTGCCCGCGTCCTCAGCGCTGGAGTGCTCCGGGGCTGGGCCTGGCTCACTCGCCAGCGCTGGGGTGCTTGGGGGCGGGGCCGTGGCTCACCTGCCTGCATCCTTAGCACTGGGGTGCCCGGGGGCGGGGCTGTGGCTTACTCGCCCGCATCCTCAGAGCTGGGGGTGCTCAGGGGCGGGGCCGTGGCTCACCTGCTGGTGACCTCAGCGCTGGGGGCTAAAATTTAAATAGAAGAAAAAAATTACGAAGACTACTCAAGATACTTCTGAAGAAGACAGTGAGGTACTGATGCTAGACAGACAGACAAATGAAACAGAGTGCATTCACAAGCAGACCTCTGATTTATGTCAGAGATGGTATTAGAGAAGAGGCCGGTGCAGTGGTCCACACCTGTAATCCAGATACTTTGGAGGTTAAGACAGGAGGATTGCAAGTTCAAGGATGCTCCAGAAACTTATCTAGACCCTTTTTCAAAATAAGAAATAAAAAGGGCTGGGATTGTAGCTCAGTGGTATAGCACCCCTGGGTTCAATTCCCAGTACCACCAAACAAACAAACAAACAAACAAACAAACAAACAAATAAATATTACAAGAGAAAGTGTGGATCTTTCACTTAATGGAATTAGAAATGTTCATCTTCTAGTAAAGAAGGGGGGAAAATAAAATCAGGTCTCCACTGCATACTAAAACTATATAGCAACTTTAGGTGTATTTAAGATTTAAAAATAAAAAACCCAAATGCAATATTAATGTAAGGAAATATCTGCATAACTTCCATGTAAAGACAAATTTCTTAAATAAGATATAAAATACAAGCCATAAATAAAAATATTTGACAACATTAGAAACTGCTATGAAGTTGGGTGTGGTTGTGCACGCTTGTAATCCCAGTACTTGGGAGGCTGAGACAGGAGGATCATGGGTTTGCAGCCAGCCTCAGCTACTTAGTGAGGCCCTTCACAATTTAATGAGACCCTGTTTAAAAAAAATAGGGCTGGGGGTGTAGCTTGGAGGTAGAATGCCCTTGGGTTCAACCCCTAGCACCAAAAAACAAAAGAAAGAAAGACTAAAGAAAGAAGAAAGAAAGAAAGAAGGAAGAAAGGAAGGAAGGAAGGAAGGAAGGAAGGAAGGAAGGAAGGAAGGACTATGAAGTTGCAAGAGGAACCAAAAACTAGAAGGATGTTGGTACTGATTAACATGAGAATAGTATATAGTGATGAAAACTAACTAAAGCCACATGAATTAACATTGATTATACTACATATTTACTTTTTTTCTTCCATGTCTGTGTGTGTGATCTCTCAATACACATAGATTTTCTTTTTTTAAAACTGGGGATTGAACCCAGGGGCATTCTACCTCTGAGCTACACCCCTTCCCAGTCCTCTTTTATTTTGAAACAGGGTCTCTCTAAGGTGCCAAGCGCCTTGCTAAGTTGCTGAGGCTGGCCTCAAACCTGTGATCTTCCTATCTCAGCCTCCCAAGTACTGGGATTATAGGTGTGTGCCACCATGCTTGGCTCAATACACATAATTTAATAAAAGAAAGTTTAAGTCACTGGTGCCGGGTGTGGTGGCGCACGCCTGTAATCCAAGTACTTGGGAGGCTGAGACAGGAGGATCCGGGTTTGCTGCCAGCTTCAGCTACTTAGTAAGGCCTTCTGCAACTTAGTAAGACCCTGTTTCAAAATAAAGAATAAAAAATAGGGCTGGGGGTGTAGCTCGGAGGTAGAATGCCCTGGGTTCCATCCTCAATTCCGCAAAAAAAAAAAAAAAAAGTTTAAGTCGCTGGAATAAACTTAACAGGAAATTTCAAGATATACATTAAAAAAATTTAGAAGGCCAATTTAGTATTCTAATCATCTAAATACTTGGAAGTATTATTCTTCATTTCTGTATAGAAAGATATAGTATTGTAGGAATGGTTAAATATTCTTATAATAATCTTGTAATTTATTTATTTATTTTTTTTTCAGGATTTAGCAGGTCTGTTTATTCACCAGTGAGGCTCAGAAGGCAAAGCCCTGGGTCTGAGCACCCACGTTCAGGGGATACACGCTTTTGTTATTGCTAAAAATTATGACCTGATTTGAAAATAAAAGACCCTACCTATCAAGCTCATACACTATTTCTTAAACAGAACATAAAAATTATATCACCTGGTCATTTAAGTTTAAGAATTAGCAATGCCTTGTTCTGAGATTTACTTTAAGAGTGAGCCACTAATAAACAATATATTCATAAGGTTTTTTTTTTTTGCGATACTGGGAATTGAACCCAGGGGCATTCTATCTCTGAGCTACACCCCAGCCTTATTTTTTGTTCTATTCATAAGTGTTAGATCACTTCCTTCACCTTCTGTGTTTTCTGTAGTATTCCACACAGGTTGTTTGCACTGAGCTCTTCAAATTACTTGTCTTTAGAGGATTCCACTACGTGGGGTATTCACAGGACTTATAAACTATTTGTTAAAACTGACAACTTTCTTGTACTTTTCACATTTGTAAGGTTTTAATCCAGTGTGTATTTGTACATGTGGAGTAACTCAGGATTTCTGCACATCTCTTTTAGTCAAGGTTTCTCCCCATCCTGTGTTCTTTCATATCTGTGAATCGGTCCAAGATTGCTAGGGGCATTCCTCCAATCTTTACATTGATAGGCGCACTCTCAACTATGCATTTTTTTTCTGTGATAGTGAAGCCTTACCACAGTGTATATTTGGGGTTACTCTCCTCTGTGAGTTCTTTTATGTCGGTAGAAGGACCAGTATAGTCTGAAGGCTTTCCCACACTGCTTACATACATAGGGCTTCTCATCAGGGTGATTTCGCTCATGCTGCTGGTGATTACTGAAAGAACTAAAGGCTTTCCCACATTGCTTACATATATAGGGCTCCTCACCAGTGTGAATTCGCTCAGGTGTGTGAAGGGAACTGGAAGAACTAAAGCCTTTCCCACATTGCTTACATACATAGGGTTTCTCACCAGAGTGAATTCGCTCATGCATCTGAAGGTTACCGGAAGAGCTAAAGGCTTTCCCACATTGCTTACATACATAGGGCTTCTCACCAGAGTGAATTCGCCCATGCTGCTGAAGGTTACTGTAAGAACTAAAGGCTTTCCCACATTGCTTACAAACATACGGTTTCTCACCAGTGTGAATTCGCTCATGTGTCTGTAGGTAACTGGAAGAATTAAAGGCTTTCCCACATTGCTTACATTCATAGGGTTTCTCTCCAGTGTGACTCGTTTCATGTCTTCTGAGAGATTTAGGATCATAGTAGGCTTTCTTGCATTGTTTACATACATAAGGTTTCTCTCCAGTGTGAGATCTTTCATGTATCTGATAAGAACTGGAACAACTAAAGGCTTTCCCACATTTCTTACATACATAGGGTTTCTCTCCAGTGTGTCTCCTCCTTTCATGTCTTCTGAGATTTTTAGGATCAGAGGGCTTTCCCACATTGTTGACATATATAGGGCTTTTCACCAGTGTGAATTCGCTCATGTGCCTGAAGGGAACTGGCAGTATTAAAGGCTTTCCCACATTGCTTACATACGTAGGGCTTCTCACCAGTATGAATTCGCTCATGCTGCTGAGGTTACTGGAAGAACTAAAGGCTTTCCCACATTGCTTACATTCATAGGGGTTTTCACCAGTGTGAATTCTTTCATGGATTTTAATATAGCGAGAACTACTGAAGGTTTTCCCACACTGCTTACATTCATGATGTTTGTCTCCGGTGTGATTCCCTTTGTGCTTCAGAGAGCATTTGGGATAACTGAAGGCTTCCCCCCATTCCTTACATTTATCATATTTCAAATGCGCACATGGTTTCTGTCCAGACTGAGCTCTGTGGGGCTCATTTAAGGATAAATGTCCAACGAGAACTTCTCCACACATCTGCCTTTCACCTGGTTTAACTCCAGGACAAGTTTTCTTCTTGAGAATAGGATCTGGAGACCAGGTAAAGATTATTCCACATTCACTACCAAGTTTACGTTCAAATAATCTAACTCTTGACTTCTTAGATTTCTCCTGGAAATTTTGTAGTCATCTTTAATGTTCTGCTCTTCCTGGTCTTGGCCTACGCGGGCCAGGTTCCTGAAGGTTTCCTGCATCACATCTCGGTGGAGCTCCTTTTGGGATGGATTCAGCCAAGCCCACTCCTCTGGGATGAAAGTCACAGCCACATCCTCAAAAGCCACCAACTCCATTTCCTGCTTCCAGTCACCCAGAGTCCTGCCCAGGGTTTTGGGCATCAGCGGCTGCCACAGCAGGAAGGAGTCTGAAGAACTTAGGTTTATGAATTTGCTATTTTCTTTAGGTCAGAACTTTAAGCTGACTCCACGTGAGAATTTGCTGAAATCTTAGGTGTTTAAGGAAGTAGAGTTTCCATACTGCGAGGAGGGGACTGCAGGGCATGGTGAGCTCCCAGAGTTACATCCTTTGTGACAGAATCATGTCCTGGGGCTGAGGCAAGCTCCATTTCAGCAGGGCTCCATTTCAATGCGTATCCATGTTCCCTAGTCTGTCTGCACTCAGGAGTTGTCTCCATGGGACACTGTTGGACACTGAGCACATTCGTGACCTCATTTCCAGGAGGAAGAAGCAGGAAGAGCCCACTAAGTGCAGGAAGAGCAGGTGCCTGCTGTGGAAAACCCAGAGCTGCTTCTACTTAGATGCAAAGATCCCGCAGTCGGGGCCGGGTCTGGGTCTGGAGAAGAAAGGAGGCCTGGATAATCTCGTAATTTAAAATGCTCAAAAATTTTAGAATATGTGACAAAGTGACACATTTCTTTATAACATGTAAAACTTCAGTAAGAAAATAAAACAAAAAGAAATATCTGATAAAATCCAGAAAAACTCTGGAAAACAATGAGCTAGGGACTAATAACACCCTAATTTTCACTTTACAAATACTATTCTTTAGTATTTGAAAATTTCAGCCGGGCGTGGTGGCACACACTTGTAATCCCAGTAATCGGGAGGTGGAGACCAGAGGATCCGGGTTCGCAGCCAGCCTCAGCTACTTAGTGAGGCCCTCCGCAACTTAGTGAGACCCTGTTTCAAAATAAAGTATATAAAAAAAATAGGGCCGGGGGTATAGCTCGGAGTTAGAATGCCCTTGGGTTCAATCCCCAGTACCGCAAAAAAAATAAAAAGAAAATTTCAAGCAGGTACATATAACTTTTTAAAATCAATAAGCTTTATTTTTAGAGCATTTTTAGGTTCACAGCAAAACTGAGCAGAAGTATAGAGTTCTCATATACCCTGTCCCACATGTGCACAACCTCCTCCATGGGCATCCAGCACCACAGTGGTACATTCATTATGATCAATGAACCTACCGTGGCACATCATTATCACCCCAAATCCTTAGTTTACATTAGGATTCATTCTTGGTGTTGTACATTCTGTTTTAACAATTGTATGATAATACATATCCACTACTGTAGTACCATATAGAATAGGTTTATTGCCCTAAATATTCCCTGTACTTAACTTATTCAACCACCTCTCCCTCCAACCCCTGATCCTTTTACTGTTTCTATAATTTTATCTTTCCCAGAATGTCACATAGTTGGAATTATACCTCCATATCTTTTCATTATGTAATAGCTCATTTCTCTGTGTGTGTGTGTGTGTGTGTGTGTGTGTGTGTGTGGTGCTGGGGGTTGAACCCAGGGGCATTCTACCTCTAAGCTACACCCTCAGCCCTATTTTATTTATTTGGAAACAGGGTGTCGCTAAGTTGCTGAGAGCCTTGCTAAGTTGCTGAGGCTGGCTTTGGACCTGCACACCTCCTGTCTCAGCTTCCCAAGTACTGGGATTACAGGTGTGCATCACCTCGCCCAGCAGTTCATTTCTTTTTAGGGCTGAGTATTTATTCCAGTGTCTGAATGTACCATAGGTTTACTTAGCCATTCACTTACTGAAGGACATCCTGCCTGCTTTCAAGTTTTGGTAATTATGAATAAAGCTTCTATAAACATCTGTATGCAAGTTTTTGTACAGACAAAAACTTTCAGTTCATTTGGGTAAATACTAAGGAGGGCAATTGCTGGATTATATGATATAAGTATGTTCAGTTTTGTAAGAAACTGACAAACTGCCTTCCAAAGTGGCTGTGCCATTTTGCATTTGAACCAGCAATGAATGAGAATTCTTGTTGTTCCATATGGGCCATTCTAATAGGTCACTAGTGGTAACTTACTGTACAAATTTGTAATTCCCGAATGGCATTTGATATTAATATACTTTCATATGCTTAACTGCCATCTGTATATCTTCTTTGATGAAGTATCTGTTTAGGTCTTTTGCCCCTTTTTAAAAGTTGGGCTGGGGTAGGGCTGTAGCTCAGTGGTAGTGTGCTTGCCTTGTATGCACAAGGCTCTAGGTTCAATCCCTAGCACACACACACATACAAATACATTGGTTTAAAAGTTAAACTGTTCATTTTCGTATTGTTGAGTTTTATGAGTACTTTGTATGTATGCATGTATCTACATATGTGTGCATGTGTGTGGGTATGTATATGTATATATGTATATTGGGGGTATACTGAGGATTGAACCCAGGGCCTTACACATGCTAGGCAAGCACTCTACTATTGAGTTGTATCCTCAGTCCACTCCCCCCTTTTACATTTTGAGATAGGTCTCATTAAGTTACTCACGCTGGCCTTTTTTTATTTTTGGTACTGGAGAGGTTGAACCCAGAGGCATTCTACCTCTGACCTACATCCCCATCCCTATTTTATTCTTTATTTTTCAAACAGGGTCTCATTAAGTTGCTGAGGCTAGCTGTGAACCTGTGATCCTCCTGCTTGTCTCCCAAGAACTAGGATTATAGATGTGCACCACCATGCCCAGCTTATAATGTTCTTTATCACATTGAAGAAGTTCCCTTCTATTCTTAGTTTGTTGAGTTTTTATTATGAATTACATTGGATTTTGCCAAATTTTTTTTTTCTGCATCCTTTGATACTACGTTTCAAACTTGTATTCCACGTTTGTTCTGCTGTGCTTTGTCCAAATGGACCTTTATGAGCTGGCTGCAATCCAGCTTCACTTGGATCCTCTTGCCCACAACTAGACCGAGTCCTCAAGGATGGCGTCCTGCACAGCTGTCAGTGTGGATCCAGAGACGCTTTTGCTTATTTTTCATATAGCTTTTTCGAGTTGGTTAGGCAGAATTCTCCTCTGAGCAATAAAGACGATATGCTTCCCCGTGAACTTTTTCTCCAATTCATGTACTAGTGGGACTTGGATTTTCTAGAAAGATTTCAGTTGAGGAAAGGGAACAAAAATTACGATAGCTTTCTAGCCACTGCCAACTTTAGTTTCCTTGGCAGCTGTGATGTTGAGTTCCCGCACCTGCGCCCTGAGGTCCGAGTTCATCTCCAGCTCCAGCAGTGCCTGTGAGATGCAAGACTCAAACTTGTCTGGCTTCTTGCCATTGGGCTTCACAATCTTGGCGCTCCAGCTGAACATGGCTAGTCCTGGGGAAGCACGTGCGCCCAGAGGACATCTGCCAGTGCGGGACTGGTAATCTCCTGCATCCTCACCCAGGAAGCAGGGCCTGCTGCCCAGCAGACCCGAGTGCCTTTTCTCAAGCCTGAGGAAACGAGCAGCAGAGCACAGGCTGTCTGATTTTTTTTTCTGGTGTGTGGGGGGGATTGAACCCAGGTGCATTCTACCTCTGAGCTACACCCCTAGCCCTATTTTTTATTTTGAAACAGGGTCTTGACAAATTGCTGAGGCTGGCCTTGAACCTATGATCCTCCTGTTTCAACCTCCATGCTTGATTCCTATCTTTCCCCCTCCTCTTCTTCCTCTTCCTGTGTGTGTGTGGGTGGGAAGAGGAGGTAAGGGGGACTGAACCAGTGGTGCTCTACATCCCCATGCCTTTTTATTTTGAAACAGGATCTTGCTAAATTACCTAGGCTGGATCTGCACTTGGGATCCTCCTGCCTCAGCCTCTTAAGTTGCTTGAATTACAGGTATGCACTGTTAGGTAGCTAGATAGGAATATGCAGGGGAGAGAAAAGGACAGAGAGAAGCCTTCCTGAAAGAACATACAGGAATTGCCCAGCCCAGCTGTGGTCAGAGACTTCCAGCCTATGACATTGCAGTTTTAGATTTCCCACATGATGCAATTGTGCCCAGTCGCACTAAGCAGTGGTGGGAAACCCAAATTACTATGCATAAGAATAGGTGGAATTTCTAGGCGATATAAGACACCATGTGGCAAACTAGAGCCCCCTTTTTGGCCCCCTCTCTCTCCTTTACTCCGCTTGGCAACCCTCTTGTGGAACCTACCCAATAAAGCTTTTTCATACCTACCCTATCTGCGTCCTCTGAATGAAATCTTTCTTTCAGGGAGACAAGAACTGAGGGAAACCTGTGGCCCTATAACATGCACCAACACATCGGGCTTTTTTTTCATTTTAAAATTTTATTATTTATTTTTGTGCTGTTGGGGGTTGAACCCAAGAGCACTCAACCACTGAGTTACAGCCCCAGCTCTTTTTCTAACTTTTTATTTTGGAACAGGATCTCTCTAAGTTTCTTAGGTTTGCCTCAAAACTGAGATCCTCCTGTCTCAGCCTCCGAAGTACTGAGATTACAAGCAAGCGCCACCATGCCTGGCAAGTTTTATTTTCTTTTTAATTGACACATAAAAATATGGAGTACAGTGTAATTTTTTTTTTTTTGCGGTACTGGGGATTGAACACAGGGGCGTTCTACCTCTGCGCTACACCCCCGGCCCTATTTTTTATACTTTATTTTGAAACCGGATCTCACGAAGTTGTGGAGGGCCTCACTAAGTAGAGAGAGAAAGAGAGAGAGAGAGAGAAAGAGAGCTGAGGCTGGCCGCAAACCCGGATCCTCCGGTCTCCGCCTCCCAAAGTACTGGAATTACAAGCGTGTGCCACCACGCCCGGCTTCAGTGTAATGTTTTAATACATAAATATACTGGATAATGATTAAACAAAAGTACTTATATCCATCACCTCAAACATTTATCATTTATTTGCAGTGAGAACATTCAAAATTGTCTTCTGGCTGTTTTGAATTGATTTTCAAATCTTGAACCAACCTTGTATACTTAGGAGATATTCCACTTAGTCATGGTATATAATGCTTTTTAAACATTGTTAGATTCAATTTGCTAGTACTTTGTTGAGGACTTTTACATCAGATATTCATGAGAGATATTGGTCTGCAGATTTCTCTTGTAATTTCTCTCTGGTTTTGGTATTAATAATGCTGGTCTTATGGAATTAGGACGTATTCCCTCTGCTTCTATTTTCTGAAAGAGATTATAGAGAATTAACATACTTTCCTTCTCAAATGTTGGTAGGATTTACAAGTCAATGCATCCAGGACTAGTGCTTTCAATTTTGGAAGTTTATTAATTGATTCAATTTCTTTAATAGGTATGGACCTATTCACATTGTCCACCTACATACTTTTCATAACAAAAAATTCAGAATTTGAATAACACCAGCTCTACCCAAATTAATCTATAAATTTAATATGTTCTAAACAACCTTCCAAAGGGATTTTAAAAAGAAACAGATGAAAAACATAAATCAAAGCTGGTAAATTGGAGAAGCCCATAGGAACATAGCAGCTTCACCAGAGTGAAATAAAATAATGGTTCTGCACCACCAAACTGAGGTAGGAAGACCTTGGGAAAAGTTGGTGGGAAGCTTGGCAATAGCAACTAGGCAAAAATCAATAATTCTGATTTCTAAAATAGTTGGATAGCCGGGCATGGTGGTGCACACTTGTAATCCCAGTACTTGGGAGGCTGAGACAGGAGGATCCGGGTTTGCATCCAACCTCAGCTACTTAGTGAGGCTCTCTGTAACTTAGTGAGACACTATTTCAAAATAAAGAATAAAAATTAGGGCTGGAGGTATAGCTCGAAGGTAGAATGCCCCTGGGTTACATCCCCAGTACTGCAAAAGAAAAAATAAATAAATAAAATAAAATAGTTGGAGAACTGATAAAAGGGACAGTCTGCATTAGCACCAATTAGGTGGTTAGGCAGACATTTGCATGTAGTGGCTTGATGGGGGAAGTGAACGTTCTTCTCCAAATAGCATTAAATACAATTAGCAATCACACTTAAGAAAAACAGAAGCTGGCTGGATACGGTGGCACACACCTGTAATCCCAGTACTTGGGAGGCTGAGACAGAAGGATTGCAAATTTGAGGTCAGCCTCAGCAATTTAGCTAGACACAGTGTAATGATTTGGATTTAGAATGCTCCTCTATCCCTCATGGAAACAAGGTAGCAATGTTGTAAGCAGGGCTTGGTTGCTAAGGAAGGGATCCTAGGGGCGTGGCCTTGGGGATTACATAAGGTCTCTCCCTCTCTTACTCTCACTCTTGCTCCTGGCTTCCATAAGGTTGAGAGCAGAGCCTTGTTTTCTCCCTCTCTCTGCTTCCTGCCACCATGCTCTGAGCTCTGCAGACCCGGCCTGACATGAACTGAACCATGAAATCTCCAAAAACTGTGAGCAAATAAATCTTCTTCCTCTAAGGTGTGTGTGGTCAGTTGTTTTGGATTAAAGCAGTGAGAATGTTGATGGAGACAGAAATTGGTATCACAGGAGTAGGGTCACTAATGTATCTAAGTCTGACCATGCAGATTTTGAGTCTTTGTAACTGGTTTGTGAGAGGAAGTTGGAAAGGACAGAATGTGGCTAGAAAGGCAGACAGTAGAGACTGTGCTCAGGAAATTTCAGAGGGCAAAAAGGATTCAAAGGAAAATGGAGTAGAAGCCACATGTGTCACATTCTGTCAAAGAACTTATCGGCATTTTGCCTGGGTCCTGAAACTTTGTGTGAAGCCAAATTTAAAGATGATGGACCGATTAAGCTGGCAGAGGAAATCTCAAAACAGCAAAGTATCCAAATTGCATCATGGATATTGACGTCCACATTTAGTGAATTGTACACTGATTTTCAGGAGCAGAAAGTAAAACAGAGAGACTTTAGAGATTTGCAGCTTGGCCAGAAAGGCATGTGTAAAATTGGGGCTCAGAGAGATGACGTTGTGGAAGAAAGTAAGATGGAGAAAATGAAGGAGGAAGTGGTGGCCATGATAGAAGTGGCGTCAGCGGTGGCCATGATGGAGGTGGTCCCAGGGGCTGTGATTGAAAAGGGCCCACTGGCAATGACTGAAGAGGGAGTAACTACCTTTTCTGCTGGCAGTTGATCTCAGCACTCATGTAATGCTGGCTTTGCTGGAAAAAAAAAGAGGTCATGGAGTCTTACCCCCAGATTTCAAAGGAAGGCCTGGGAAGCCAGGCAACATGTGGCAGGGTCGGAATCCCTGGCAAGCAGGCCCAAATGGGTCCATTTATGAAGCTGTGAGGGTGAAGCCAAGGTTATAAGGAAAACCCCTAAGATTTAGATGCCAGAAATGTGGAATGACTGCGAGGAAAGCCTGCAAGCTGTGAGCGATGAAGACAACTTAGAAGAGCCAGTATGCTGCTCATGGCGATCAACCAGGCCATAGAGACAGGGCTGCAAAGGCCCCTTGGAGATCACATCTGCCACCATGTATCCTGGATGCCAGAAGTGAAGCTGCAGGATCAAATGCTTTCCCTACTGGATTTCAATACTGTTTTGGTCCCATTCCTTCTTTCTAGGGCCATATTTCTCTCTTTTGGAATGCAAATGTTTACTCTGTGCCACTGTACACTGGATGTATGCAACTTGGTTTTTGTTTGTATTGGTCAGGGTTCACTAGATGAACAGAATTCACAGAATGAAAAAAAAAAAAGGATTTATTAGATCAGCTCACAATGTAGTCCTGAGTTTCGACTGCACGTGAAGAATCAGAGGAATCAATAGCTGGTCGGGCAGTCTAAGAGCTGGAGCCTAAGGACTGAAGCAACCACCAATTCAGTCCAGTCCAAGATGTGAAGATAAGGAAGCTCTTTGGAGAAACGATGGTGAAGTTTCAGCTCGAAGGCTGGAGGCCGATGATCTCAGATGAGAGCAGAAGATCAAGAAGCTCTTCAAGGAAACGGCAAAGTTGGAGACCGATGATCTCAGACGAGAGCAGATGCGTTTTCTTCAGGAAGAGTTGCAGCTCCCTCTATGTGGCTTTCTCCTTTTTTTTTTTTTTATCTAAGTCCTGCACCTATCAGAACCCTGCTACCCACATTTAGGGCAGGACTTCTGGTTCAATCTGCTGTTACACAACCAAAGTCACATGATCTTAGGTGGGTCAAGTTGACAAACCAGACCAACTATCACTAGTCCACCCCTTGTCAACTTGACTCCTAACCCTGTCTTTTTAAATCATATTAATCATCAAATAAATAGAATAATAATATCAAAATCTCACCTAACATGATAAAGCTATCCCACATACAACCAGAAATGCACCAGTCACTTCCCCTGAATAGAAGGTAGGGCTTTTTGAGTGATACTTATTCCTAATACTTCAATATTGATATAAAGTCCATCAGTGTTGTATTACATGATAGAGAAATAAGGGAGAAAATACGATAGAGACATCTGCTTAACACACACATATATATATATATACACACACACACAAACATATTTGTAACAATTACAAACCTCGTTTCTGTAACTGGTCCCGTGGCTGTAGTTGATACTTATAACTACCTTCTTCTACTACCCATTCTGTATTTCCCCTACCTTTAGCCAGTACTTCGGCAGGTCTTGGTTCTTTACCCGGAGGGGTGACCCACACCTTCATTCCTGGAGGGTCTGAGACATTTGCCATCCTGCCTGGAGTAGGTTGTTGCAGTTTTTCATTAATTTTAATAACAGGACATGGCAATACTAGGAGATGCCCTAAGGGATCTCCTGCTTTCCAGGTATACTTTTCCCTACTCCCATTGTGGAGTAATAGTCCAATTTCCCCTTGGTAATCTGGATCAATAACCCCAGCCAGCACCATAACTCCATCCTTAGCCTGTTGATTTAAAGGCATGAGGAGCCCAAAGTGGCCAGGGGGAAGTCTTAGCTTCCAATTCAATGGGACCATTGTCATGCCTCCTGGTGGAAGCATTCCTGCTTCCGGAACTAAGATCTGGAGGCCAGCAGAACATAAGGTTGCGGGGACAGGAAGCAAAAATTTTCCTAGTGGGTCACTAGGGGTAATGGTAAGTGGTACCATTCCTGTTTCCACCCCTTGATTCCTGGACCCGTGAATTCTGGCTATAGGGGAAACAGTACCATAGAGCGGACGCTGATTCAAAAAATATACAGCCTTCTGAAGAACCTTGCCCCAGCCTCGCAAAGTATTGTCACCTAGCTGACGCCGTAACTGAGTCATCAAAAGGCCATTCCACAGTTCTATCAAATCAGCTGCTTTAGGATGGTAAGGAACATGGTAGGACCAGTGAATCCCATGAGCATGAGCCCACTGCCACACCTCCTTGGCTGTAAAGTGAGATCCTTGGTCAGAAGCAATGCTGTGTGGAATACCATGGTGGTGCATAAGGCATTCTGTAAGCCCATGGATGGTAGTTTGGGCAGAAGCTTTACATGCAGGGAAAGCAAATCCATACCCAAAGTAAGTGTCTATTCTAGTGAGGACAAAGCACTGCCCCTTCCATGACGGAAGGGGTCCAATATAATCAACCTGCCACCAGGTAGCTGGCTGATCACCTCGAGGAATGCTGCCATATCGGGGGCTCAGCGTCAGTCTCTGCTGCTGACAGATTGGGCATTCAGCAGCGGTCGTAGCTAGATCAGCTTTAGTGAGTGGGAGCCCATGTTGCTGAGCCCATGCATATCCTTCATCCCTGCCACCATGGCCACTTTGTTCATGAGCCCACTGGGCAATGACAGGGGTGGCTGAGGAAGGAGGCTGACTGCTATTCACAGACCGGGTCATCATATCCACTTTATTGTTAAAGTCCTCCTCTGCTGAGATCACCTTTTGATGGGCATTAACATGGGATACGAATATCTTCACATTTTGTGCCTATTCGGAGAGATCTATCCACATACCTCTTCCCCAAATGTCTTTGTCGCCAATCTTCCAATCATGTTCTTTCCAAGTCCCAGACCATCCAGCCAAACCACTGGCCACAGACCATGAATCAGTATACAAATGTACATTTGGCCATTTCTCCCTCCAAGCAAAGTGCACAACCAGGTACACTGCACAAAGTTCTGCCCACTGGGAAGATTTCCCTTCACCACTGTCCTTCAGGGATGTCCCAGAGAGAGGATGCAGGGCTGCTGCTGTCCATATTCGGGTAGTGCCTGAATATTGCGAAGCACCATCTGTAAACCAAGCCCGAGCTTTCTCATCCTCTGTCAACTGATCATATGGTACACCCCATGAGGCCATAGGTTCACATTGGGGGACAGAAGGCACTCTAACAGAAGTAGGACCCACGGGCATCTGGGCCACTTCCTCATGTAATTTGCTCGTACCTTCAGGACCTGCTCGGGCCCTATCACGTATGTACCATTTCTACTTGACAATGGACTGCTGCTGGGCACGTCCAACTTTGTGGCTTGATGGATCAGACAGAACTCAGTTCATGATGGGCAGCTCAGGTCCCATGGTAACCTGGTGGCCCATGGTTAAGCGTTCAGTTTCCACCAAGGCCCAGTAGCAAGCCAAGAGTTGCTTCTCAAAGGGAGAGTAATTATCCGCAGATGACGGCAGGGGCTTGCTCCAAAATCCCACGGGCCTCTTCTGCGACTCACCCATGGGGGCTTGCCAGAGGCTCCAGACAGCATCTCTATCTGCCACTGAGACCTTTAGTACCATAGGGTCCACTGGATCATAGGGACCAAGTGGCAGAGCTGCTTGCATGGCAGCTTGGACCTGCTGCAAAGCCTGCTCCTGTTCTGGGCCCCAACAAAAACTAGCAGCCTTTCGAGTCACTCGGTAGATAGGCCGGAGTAACACACCCAAATGAGGAATGTGTTGCTTCCAAAAGCCAAACAGGCCCACCAGACATTGTGCCTCCTTCTTAGTCATAGGAGGGGCCAGATGTAACAGTTTATCCTTTACTTTAGATGGAATATCTCGGCATGCCCCACACCATTGGACTCCTAGAAATTTCAATGAGGTAGAAGGCCTCTGGATTTTAGCTGGGTTTATTTCCCATCCCCTGGCATGTAAATGCTTCACCAATAAGTCCAGAGCGGTGGCTACCTCTTGCTCGCTTGGCCTAATCAACATAATGTCATCAATATAATGGACCAGAGTAATAGCATGTGGAAAAGAAAGTCTATCAATATCCCTGCACACTAAAGTATGACACAGGGCCGGGGAGTTGATATACCCCTGGGGCAGAGTAGTGAAGGTATACTGCTGGCCCTGCCAGCTGAAGGCAAATTGCTTCTGGTGATCCTTATGAACCGGTACGGAGAAAAAAGCATTGGCCAAATCAATTGCTGCATACCAGGTACCAGGAGACATGTTAATCTGCTCTAACAAGGAAACCACATCCAGTACAGTGGCCGCAATTGGAATCATTACTTGGTTAAGTTTACAATAATCAACAGTCATTCTCCAAGTTCTATCTGTCTTCTGCACAGGCCAAATAGGAGAGTTAAATGGGGATGTGGTGGGAACCATCATCCCTGCATCTTTCAAGTCCTTGATGGTGGCACTAATCTCTGCAATCCCTCCAGGTATGCGATATTGTTTTTGATTCACTATTTTCCCAGGGAGAGGTAGCTCTAATGGCTTCCATTTAGCCCTTCCCACCATAATAGCCCTGACTCCACAGACCAGAGAACCAATGTGGGAGTTCCACCAAGTACTGAGTATGTCCATACCAATAATACATTCAGGGACTGGAGAGATAACCACAGGATGAGTACAGGGACCCACTGGACCCACTGTGAGTCGGACCTTGGCTAGAACACCTTGGATCACCTGACCTCC
>PVJS01045265.1:0-16308 GCA_004027185.1 Glis glis
ATTCCAAGACCACCGACTCAGTTAAGGCGAGACTTTAATACCGCGGGGCTACCGTCCACCAGCACAGGCTAGAACGTCAGCCCCTTGTGCAGCTTACAGCTCTCTTTTTATAGAACAAGCTGGGGGTACAGAGACAGGTTTTTGCAGTTTGGGTTCGAATCAGCCAACCACAGAAAGTTTTCCCTTATTTAGAAGTAAAATGATTAGTTTAGGGTAGGGGGTTAGACACAGAGGTGGGGGTCGGTTTTTAGGGCTCTGTCCGGAGCGGAGGTAGGCGCAGGAACTGATTTATTGGGTATTGTCCTTAGGGGCAATAAAGGCAGGAACTGGTTTATCAATAAAGGCAGGAACTGGTTTTTCCATCCTTGGGGAACTAGTCTTGTCCTTGGGGCAGTAAAGACAGGGAATTTAATTTTTAGAGTAGAAAACGAGGCTAAAAAATTACTTTTTTGGGCACATTATTACACCCCTCCATCAATGTCTAATAACATCAGCACGCCACAAAGCTTCCCAGTGGCAGATGTGAACAGGAGCAAAGTAGAAACCGCTCTGACCCCTGAAAGGCCCCCGGCAAGAACATCAGCTCCCCGAGATCCTGAGTCATCACAGCTCAAGGATCAGCTGCTTAATGAGCTGAGATTTAAAGTGGAGAGCAGGGAGTGTAGCCAGGCTCCAGGCCTTCCCACTGACCCGTCCCTTGCCTCAGATAACTTGATTTCCAAGCCCTCGGTGACTCACGACAAGGGTGACTCCGGTGGGGACACGGCAGCTTCCCAGGTGCTGCATGTCCACTTTGGCGACAGAGGCATCAACATGGAGCAGGGGCAGAATCCCTGGGTCCCTGCACATATCTTATGCAAGCACCAGGACAAGAATGTCCTCCCAGGAGCCAAGATAGTGTGCCTTCCGGCACCCAACACAGCCGAGCTTGGTGGAGGGGATGCGGGGTTGGGGACCTGCCGACCTAGAAGGAGGAGCTGCCACCCTCAAGACAGGACATTAGAGGAGGCATTGGGGAGCAAACCCTCCTCAACCCTGTCACTAAAGGGACAGCCTGCTCCTGAAAGCCTGAGAAACAAGATGAAGCATTTTTGCAATGGCTTTGTCCTAAAATGCATCAGAAAAGGCAAGAAAGTTCCCTGGAAAAGGGCAGGTCCCCATCATCATCTGTGCAGGGCGGAGGCCTCGCAGCAAGGAGAGCTGCCTCTGCTGGGAATACCGAAGCTCAGAAAATCATGAGGGACATTGGAAAGGTTCTAGAGGAGAAACCAGGGCACAGGCATGGAGTGGAAGTCACCTGCCCCCAAGAGCCCCTCTCCTCCCACGTGAAGGCTGGGAGATCTCGGGGCCAGGCAGGACTGAAGATGCAGGCAGAGCCTGTCCAGACACACCCCTTCAACCACAAGGCTCCCTGCTCTAAAGTGCCAAGTGCCAAGTCTCACCTCCAAGAAGCTGACCTTGCTGGCCAGAGTTATCCTACCAGGAATAGATGGATCATAAACAAGGACAGACAGGCCCAGAAAGATGCGGCACTACAACACAAGCTCTATGTCAGAGGCAGCCCCCCTCTGTGCTCAACTGGGAGCCCATGCCTCATCCCAGCCGCACCTGCAGGTGTCGAGTTGGCCAGGTACCCCCAGCTGGCCCTACTTTTGCTGCAGGCACCGTGTTGGGAAATATATCCCTATTGTTCAAGCAGAAAAGCCTCCTCCAAAAATTTGGGAAAGAAAATTTTCTTTCCCCCAAATAATTTATTGCCTCTTAAGAATATTGATTTTCCCCCAATAAATTTTCTATAAAATGGTGGATTTTTTCTGTGCACTGTGTCAGGGGCAGGGTTTGGGGTTACCCAGGGCTTGTGCTTAGGGAAAAGAGAAGCTTGTTCAGCTCTTACTGATGGCCTCTTTGGGTTTTTAAAGGTGACCAGAGCCCTTGCTGAGGATGGGAGAGCATGTGTTCACAAAACCCCTTTGCCCTCCCTGGGAATGTCTGGGAAGGTAGCTCTGCTTCCAACCTCTTAGCCTAACCTGACTGACATTGTGTGGTAGTGCACACCTTCCCCTTCACTGAGTGTTCCATAGTCTCCAGTGCAGTGAGGGCGATAGGTCATCCATACCTGAAGAGAGGGTCAAAGACAGGACAAAATGAGTGGCTTAGTCAATTTGGGGAAGCATTTTTCAGTGATTGGAGGATCACACGGGAGGGTGAACCTTGCTTGAGATTGTTTGGGGTGTTGCAGCAGTGGATCCTGGGTAATTGGGGTGGGGTCTAGGAACAGGGCAGATGCCACTTAAGCAGCTCTTATGAAGAGCTTGTTAATGCATTTTGGAAACATACTTTGAACTCACCCTTGTGGCTTCCCTACTAAAAAGTCACCTGCGGAAGTGGCTCCTCTTTCTGGTCATTTTTTTCATGCTTCCTGGACTGATGACATTTTTGTAGAGCAGAAGATCACAGAGATGTCAGTGGTGAGAATGCTGACCAGGCAGTCACCTTCCTCCCGGGTAGAAAATAAAGCTGAGGTTAGCTGGGTGTGGTGGCACACACCTGTAATCCCAGCACTTGGGAGGCGGAGACAGGAGGATAGCAGGTTTGAGGCCAGCCTCAGCAACTTAGTGAGGCCCCCAGAAACTTATTGAGATCCTGCTTTAAAATAAAAAGGACTGGAGGTGTAGCTCAGAGGTAGGATGCCCCTGAGCTCAATCCCTAATACGACAATAGATAGATAATAAATAAATAAATAAATAAATAAATAAATAAATAAATAAAGCAAGCAAGCAAGCAAGCTGAGATTAAGGAAAAGATTGCCCTAGAGTGAGTGGGGAAACAACAACAACAAGAGGAGAGAGAACGACCTTGCTGGTGGAAGACAGGCTATGCCCCGTCATGCACACATCATGAGCTGCTCCTTCCTTTCCCAGTGTGACCCTGTCAACACCTCCTCAGGCTGACCAGGGCCCTGCAGGGTTTACTGATGTCACACTGGCAGACGTGCACTCGGGGCTGTTTTCTGAGCACTAGTGGCATCTCCCTCCTTAGGGAAGGTGACCTTGGCACCTCCCTTCCATCCGTGCTTGATGACAGCGTGCAAGACACTGTCCTCACTGTGGACAGTTCACCTATCAGGATGGAGGAGCCACCTTTGATCTTCCTGGGCTCCGTGGACCCATGGTGGATCCCCCCAGATCACCTGCAGCTCACGGTCCAGAGGTGAGTCCTGATGATGCTGCAACAGGGTTACAGATTTTGGGGGCTCACCACAGACCTGCACTTTTGGGCCAAGACTGCACATACCTACTGTTAAAATAAGGATCCGTTGGGAATGCAATCCACCTGTACACACTGGGACTCAAAAAATGGATCGAGACTCCCAGAGGTTCTATTATTTTATTAGTGCATTTTAATTATAGAGAACAATGGGTTTCATTGTCCCAGAGGGCTCTTGAGTTGTTTTTTCTAGACACTTTGTGAATGCTGGATGTAAAAACAAAAACAAAATAAATGTCCACTATAGCCTTCTCATTCCGCCATACTTCATCTTCTCCAGAGTTAAGCCATTGATTCAAGTTTAGCATTGCAGGTAGGAATTAGATTCTGCAGAAGCTCCGGGAAGGGTCCCAGGGCCAGGGAGTGATAGAGGTAGAGAATCAGTGGAGGAACCCAACATCCAGGTGGATAGACCTGCCAGTAGTCTGGTCTCTCAATTCCTTTATCGTCCCATTTTAGGCTCCTTTACATCCATTCCAGTTCATTTACTGCCACATCCTAGACCCTGGCAGCAGGAACACCTCTGCTGTTAGAGCAATAGAGCCTGACAGTCTACCCTTGACCTCACTCCCCTATCCTTCTAGCATACGCCCTCAATTTGTCAATTTGCTAAGCTGGGCCATTACTTTTTGGCACTTACTTGTCTGTCCATCAAGTTCTTGTCTTTGTATCCTCCCTCTTCAAGGGGCAAGCTTCAGGGTCTCTCAGGGAACCTACATTTTAAAAGCTCTGCTCCAAATGGACCCAACTCAGTCTCATTTAATACTTCATATCAAAAATTCCATCTCTCCATCTTTTCCAGAAATGCCTTCCTATAAGTGACTGATCACTATTGGTTTAAATCTCATAAGTCTACTGGAAGCACTGTAAGTTCATGATCACCTCAGCACTAAGGGGCAGTTATTCACTTATTCATTCCACACATAATTATCCTGCGCTTGCTCTCAGTGAACAAGCCCCATGGTCACTGATTCCTTAGTCCACTCTCTCTCCTACACTACTCACATCTATTTCTGGTCTCCTGCACTTTCCACAGAATGAGGCCATCTCCACTTACTCAGAAGATGTGCGGGACTCACAGTTCACACAGGAAATAGAAGCCAACAGATGAGAACTGGCATCCAAGAAAAACCAAACCAAAACAAACAAACACTGTATTGATCCCTCCTTTCTTCCTCTTATATGGAGAGGTTTTTCATTCCATGGTCCCAGCCTCGAAGGAATTATACTTCCTGCAATGGCATGCGTGGTGCACCCCATCATTGACACTATTATTAAAAGGCTAAAGTCCATTTAAATACCTTAAATACCTATACCATCTCTCCGATGATATACGGTGTGTCCTATGTCAATACTCTCCCATTCCCATGATTTTTATCACACTAGGAATGCACCCACCACACATGCTCACAGGCAGTACGGGTAATACAAAATAGTGATGAGCTTTATCCTTTGACAATTAGTTCAGCTCTGCCTTTTAGTTGACACTGAGAAGTCATTGAATTCTTCCCCAAACTCCATACAAGAAGTAATCTTAGGCCGGGCGTGGTGGCGCACGCTTGTAATCCCAGTACTTTGGGAGGCGGAGACCGGAGGATCCGGGTTCGCTGCCAGCCTTAGCTCGCGCGCGCACACGCGCACGCACTCTCTCTTTCTCTCTCTCTATCTCTCCCTGTCTCCCTCTCTCTCTCTCTCTCTCTCTGTCTCTCTCTCTCTCTCTTTCTCTGTCTCTCTCTCTCTACTTAGTGAGGCCCTCCGCAACTTCGTGAGACCCGGTTTCAAAATAAAGTATAAAAAAAATAGGGCCGGGGGTGTAGCACGGAGGTAGAACGCCGCTGGGTTCAATCCCCGGTACCGCAAAAAAAAAAAAAAAAAAGAAAAAAAGAAAAGAAGCAATCTTAGAAAATTCAGTGCACAATATTGCATTCCTATAATCACATAGTAAGTATACCATGAAAAATATAGAAGTAGAAAACTGCACATGTGGATAACAACTTGATATTGTTTAACATGTTTTCAAATGGAATAAAAATTTTTCTTATGCAGTGTGAGTTATGTGTTATATGGATTCTCCCTCCCTAAATGCCATTAAAAATAAAGGATTGCATGAAAAGATGCTTGACTTCATTAATCATCAGGGAAATGTAATTTGAAACCATTAGGAGATACTACTTTATACCCACTAGGAGAGCTAGAATAAGAGAAGTCAGAGAAGTGTTTAAGAGAATGTGGGGAAATTAGAAGACTCATACATTGCTTGTGGGAATGTAAAATCATGTGATTGTTCTCCATTTTCCCAGAATGTTAAACATAGGGTTGTCATATGATCCAGCAATTCCACTCCTGGGTATACACAGAAGAAATGAAAATATAGAAACTTGGACACTAATAAGAATATTGTAATATTCAAAAGGTAGAAACAATCCACATAGAATAGACTGATAAATGGACAAACAAAAGGTAGTATATCCATACAATTATTATTCAGCTCTTAAAAGGAACAAAGCAAAGTATTGAGATATGCTACACCATGAAACACTATGTTAAATGGAAGAAGTCAATTGTGAATGGCCACATATTGTGTGATTCCGTTATTATAAAATGTCCAGAAAAAGGAAATCTATAAAGATTGAACATAGATTAGTGGTTGCTTACAGCTGGGAGGATGAGGGGTGAGAAGAGTGATAACTAACGGGTACAGGGGTTATTTTTGAAGTCATAAAAATACATTAAAATTAGTTGTGATGATAATACTTTAAAATTAGCCAGTCATGGTAGTGCACATCTGTAATCCTAGTACCTGGGAGGCTGAGACAGAGGATTGCAGGTTCAAGGCCAGCATGCAGTAACTTGCCAAGACCCCTTTTCAAAACAAAACATAAAAACTGGGCTGGGGGTTAGCTTGGTGGTAGAGCACCCCTGGGTTCAAGCCCCAGTAATAAAAAACAAAAACAAAAAAGCTGGTGATAGTTGTACAACTCTGTAAATGTATTTAAAAATCGTTGAATTAAACACTTGAATAGGTGAATTATTACGGCATGTGAACGTGTGTTAGTCAGTTTTCTGTCACTGTGACAAAATACCCGAGAAAATCAACTTCAGGTAGGAAAGACTTATTTTGTCTCATGGTTTAGAGGTTTCAGTCCATGGTTGCTTGGCCCCACTGCACTGGGCCTTTGGTGAGGCAGAGCATCATGGTGGGCAGCGTGTGACAGAGCAGAGCTGCTCACTTCCTGGCAGCTGGGAAGCAGAGAGAGAGAGAGAGAGAGAGAGAGAACAACACAAACGAGGAAGGGGTCAGGGACACCCTTCCAGGGCACACCCCCAATAACCTACTTCCTCTAACTAGGCCCCACCTCTCAGCCTTTCCTTGTATATGAACATTTCTGAAGATTTTATGATGCCATTTTTATAACCCTTTCTCACTTGGAAATTTTTTGGTGGAGGTTATCTTGTTCCATCATTAAAGTATGTTTTTACATTTGTTAGTCCTAGGGACCTCAGGCTGGGTTGTCAGGACAATATTTGTTATAATCAACAAGAAGAATAACACCACCACCAAAGGCCATACCAGAGATACAAGGCTATATGAAGGTATTTTTCTAAATAGAGAAAGCTGCTGTGGTCAAGGGAGGGTAGATGGAAGGACGTAGGTTTGAATGAGACCTTGTTTTGGGTAGAGACAGTGGAGAAGCTGTGGGTACAGGGGACAGGCAGAGAAAAGGGGCTATCATCGCTGGTAAACCCTCATCATAAAGGAAAGGATCAGGCCAAGACAGATTCATCAGACTCAGTGGGGGAATGTAGGCAAGCAATGTCAGGAAATAACATGGGGTTTATTTTCAGCTGTTCATAATCTAAATAATGGAGCTTTAAGGGTTGAAATTTTAAACATCTGGCTAACATAGGGAGATAAAACATACATATACACCATCAATAAAAATGACATCTCATTTAAAAAAGTATAGAGGAGAGCTGGGGTGTTGCTCAGTGGTAGAACACTTGCCCAGCATGTGCAAAGGGCCTGGGCTCCATCCCCACCAACAAGAACAAAGCATAGAGGAGCCAGCAGGCATTATAGTGAAAAGAAAATGAATGGGGGAAAATCTTAAAACATTTCATGATGAAAGCAACTATAGGTGTGATTTAAAACAAAAGCATTGCTAAAAATAATTTCAACTGTGTTCATTAGGGATTATATAACACTACAGAGGAACCTACTTTCAAAATCAGGATGGATCAGTTGTATGGGCTGTTGCCCAGTGCAGAGGAAACTGAGGCAGGATTTTAAAATGTTGGGAAGGAGAGAGGGGATTTGGTAGAAAAGTGAAGGAGCAGAAGGGTGGAGGGGGATAGATTTGAGAACTGTTAGAGGTAGAATAGTTTAAAGGGATTTGGCCAGAAATAATTCCCAAACAGTGTTGGAGTTGTTTGCCATGGGTGGGACATGTCCCTGTCTCCCTCTTCATCTTGGTTTCTATTCCTTGGTCCAGAATACTGTGCTCTGAAATGGTTTGGGGTGAACATGGATCCTTTAGAGTCAATATGAGAGGTGGCTGCTGCGGAGTGGATTTCTCATGTGCATGTGGGGAAGCTGTAGTTGAGGATGGAGCAGATCTTGTGGGCATGTTAGACTTTTAAAGATTATGTGGGGTCCAGAAGGAGATCACCAAGCAAAAAAAAGGGTCTCAGGTAAATATTCAGGTAACAGGTGCAGTAAACACAAAGTTTCACTGGGATAGTGTATTGTTTAGTAAGAGAGTGGAGTAGGAAGGTGGGCTGGAAGAATCTAAAGGGCCCCGGGAGATGGACAGATTAGTTGTGCTGGGTGATGAGAAAAAGCATGGTAGGTTCATCCCTCATAAGTTGTCCCCTCCCCTCAAAAGCGTTTGATGTCTGTGCGAAAGCTCTGTGATGTGTGTCTGGAACGATAGTCTAGAATGTGTGTCCTCAGTGCCCAGATGATACAGGCCACTTCCTTGTGGAATTGTCTGAGGAATTTTACTGAGTTTCAGCTTGACTTTCTTTTTTTCCTCTTCCTCCTCCTTGTCTTCCACCCCTCCCCCAAGGGGCCAGCTTGACTTCCTGGGTATTTCTATCCTCCACTTCCTGTGTGGGTTTAGCTCCTTGTTTCTCTGTGCTACCTGAAGGAGAATCTATGTCCCACAATATTTTGGAAATAGAGAGACACCAATCAGGTAAGTAAACCAGAGTTGCATAGAGATTTTAGATCTTTCTCCTTTTCTAATATATCCATTTTTAATGTTATGAATTTCCCTCTAAATGCTGCTTCTTTCTGCATCCTACACATTTTGATAAGTTGTATTTTCATTTTATTTAGCCTAAAATATTTCTCTTGAAAATTCTTTTTTGACCCATGTGCTAATAGTGTGCTGTTTAATCTCCAAATATTTTGGGACTTCCAAGCTGTCTTTCTGTTATTGATTTCTATTTTTACTCCATTGTGGTCCGAGAGCAGACATTGCATGTTTTCTGCTCTTTATATTTGTTAGGGTGTGTTTTATAGCCCAGAATGTGATCTATCTTTGAACATTCCATGTGAGCTTGAGAAGAATGTGTATTCTGTTGTTAGATGAATTATGTGATAAATGTCAATTAGTTCGAGTTAATTGATGGTGCTTTTAGGTCAACTATATTCTTAACTGATCTTCTGCCTGCTAAATCTGTCAATCAGTGATAGGAATGTGTTGAACATTAGTAGTAGATTTATATATTTCTCAATATTTTGACACTCCATTGTTAAGGATTGTTACGTCTTCTTTGAGAATTGACCCATTTGCTATTATGGAATGTCTTCTTCATCCTGATAATTTCCCTTGTTCTGAAGTCAGCTTCATCTGAAATTAATAAAGCTGTCTTCTTTTGATTAGTGTTAACATAATAAATTTCCCTGCATACCTTTACTTTTATCTGTGTCTTCATTTTAAATTGAGTATCTTGTAGACATGTAGTTGGTTCTTATTTATTCATTCATTTATTTACTTAGACAGGGTCTCTCTCTATTGCTCATGGTGGCCTCAAACTCCTGGACACAGTGACCCTTTTGCATCAGCCTTCCGAATAGCCGGGACTAGAGGTGCATGTCATTGTGCCCAGCTAGGTTCTTAACATTTTTTGGGGGGGGTCCACTCTGACAGTCTGTCTTTTAAATGGTAAATTTAGACCATTCACTTTAGAATTTTTTTTCGGAACTGGGGATTGAACCCAGGGACATTCTTCCTCCTAGTTACACCCCAGCCCTATTTTTTATTCTTTATTTTAAAACAGGGTCTTGCTTAGTTGTGGAGGCCTCACTAAGTAGCTGAGGCTGGCCGTGAACCTGCAATCCTCCGGGCTCAGCCTCCCAAGTACTGGGATTACAAGCGTGAGCCACCAAGCCCAACTCAGACCAATCACATTAAAAGTGATTTTTAATATAATTGGATTATCTATCATATCTGCAAGTGTTTACTATTCATTGCACCTATTCTTTCTCTTTCTTCCCATTTTTCTGCCTTCTATGATTTTAAACAGAATTTTATCTTACATTATTTTTTAGATGATTTTTTTGCAGTACCAGGAATTGAACCCAGGGGCGTTCTACCTCCGAGCTACACCCCCAGCCCTATTTTTTACCCTTTATTTTGAAACCGGGTCTCACGAAGTTGCGGAGGGCCTCACTAAGTAGCTGAAGTTGGCTGAGAACCCAGATCCTCTGGTCTCCGCCTCCCAAGTACTGGGATTACAAGCATGAGCCACCATGCCCGGCCTTAGATGATGTTTTATATTGTATGTGTCTATACAATTATATCATATGGTATTGAAGTACCTAGTGAAATGGTTACTATATTCAAGCCAGTTACCCTAGCCATCATCTCATAGTTACATTTTTGTGTGTGTGTTTTTGATAAGAGCATCCAAAAAATCTGCAGAAAAGAATTTCAGCATACACTAGTCAAAGGAAAAAAAAAGACAAAGGTTTATTCAGGAAAGTGAACTTGGCAAGACGATTTACTTCTGCAGAAGGGTGTGCAACCGACAGAGTCCAGTTAGCAAGCACACTGAGTAGGCAGTCTGCTGGGCTTTAATCCCTAACACCATCCTGCCACTCACCCTGATTTAGGGAGGGCTTAGGTTCACAACTCTATGTGATTGGCTACTTTCCAAGATAGACAGTAACTTAGAAACAAAGTTTAACATTCAGGAGCTAAGATGGATGACCAAAACTAAGATGGTTGACTTCTGGAAAATTCAGGGAGTGGAGCAAACAGATGCATGTATCAAAGGCAAGAGCAGAGTGGAGCTTACAGATACATGTATCAAAGGCAAGAGCAGAGTGGAGCTTACAGATACATGTATCAAAGGCACCAGGGCTGTGGAGCACAGAGATACATGTATCAAAGGCAAGAGCAGAGTGGAGCTTACAGATGCATGTATCAAAAGCAAATGCCCATGTTATGGTTTCAAAATGGAATTAAAAGTGTGGCTCATTAAGGGCTTTTGTCTAAGAGGAGCAGGCTATGTAAAGTGAAGCTAAAGATTATGGAGTTTTTACATTTTAAAACTATATTTTTCTTTCCTTCCCAATTTGTCTCCTTTCTACCTAATATGCCAATATTAGGATTAGTCTGGCATAGGACCTTCTTCTTTTCCTCCCGTCTCCTGCTCCATGGCAGCCTCTAACCCACTGAACAAAGGTGGACGAGTGTCATTCCTAGAGGTGGTCTAACAACTCCATTTCAAAAAGTCACTTCCAGAAAACATTTCTGATTTTTAAAAAATAAATGGGCATTTACAAGATGTGCTATTTTCTAACTATTTTATCATACGTGGGTAACCTTTTTACATCTAGATTGTCGAGATGCAGTGAGTTTTCTTTTTGAAGGTTGGGGGAAGTTGAGAGCAGCTTTTCCATATGATACACACAGGCCTTCTCCCAACGGCCAGGCATCTCCAAAGGGCCGTGGGCATTTCCCACTGGAAATGTGGACCGGGCTGCACCGGTTCTCACTTTCATAGAGGGAAGACCAACCGGCCGCTGGCCAGCTAACCGCCCCACCCGTCCTCCCAGGGTTCGCGCGCCTCCCAGGACGGTTAAGGCTTTGATCACGGTTGCTGTCAACCTGGCACACGGTCACCCCAGGACCCAGATGTGGCGGCTCCACTCTCCCGCCCGCCGCGGTGGCCTTCTCTGGCTCTCCATGCGGGCGGTTCTGCAGCATCGGGGCTTCTCCTGGCCCACAGGCTTGGGAGCTGCGGGACCAGCAGCTGCAGGTCGGGGTTCCCACAGGCTGCCGGCATCAGTCCCCGAGCTGGGGCGCAGGGAGAGGCGCCTGCGCAGCGAGGCTCCGGGTCTGCAGGGCGAGGCCGCGGCCTCCCTGCCTCCAGCTTTCCCGCGGCCTGAGCTCCTCTTCGCATGCTCTCGCCCGAACTCTCAATATTTATTTTGATGTTCATATTGTTGCAGGTTTGGACAGTGGGAGACCCTTCCAACTTTCTCATCCAACAACACGGATCAAGGGCCATCTAGTATTTTTCCTGCACCAGTCCTACAGTCAGTCATTTCTCCAAGGAGTCGTGATTCCGTTTGCTGGAGCATAGTATTTAGAATCCGGACTCTGCAGGGTGAATGTGTCCATCGCTATGGGGATATGATTGCTCCCAGTCTTTCTTAGTACACAGATCTCTATAGATTTAATATGCATTTAATATGCACATTTAATATGCACCTATCTTCAATTCCAATCAAACACTCAACACTACTGGGTTTATTTCAGTTTCCTCCCTCTCTGTATCTGCAATTCTCTTCTCCAGTGTTTAGAAATCTGGCCCTTATTCTTAAAACAGGGAGGACTTAGGATGTCTGGGAGACCAGTATTAATTCTTCCTTTCTCATTTGAGGTATACCAGGGGCAATAACCATAAAATGTCAAGACAATGAATTACGGGGCATTATTTGACAGTTGTATACATATGTATCCTCTTAGAAAATGTCAAAAGGAGTAAAATGTTTAGTTTCACATCTGTACATATTTGTACTGTGTTACCACTGTCAACAAAAAGCAAACATCTTAATTTGATATCTGAGGAGATGATCATATTGTTGCATTTCAAATGAAGGAAATAGACAATGTAGTATAAAACTATCTTTGCAAAAGAAATACTGATGACTGTACATCATTAATGGCAATAACAGTAACTGATTCCAAGTTTTAACCTCAGCAACTCTGTGTCTTTTAAACATTTATGTTTAAAAGTGTTCTTTTATTTGGATTTTTTTATAATTGTTTAAGTGACCATCAACTATTTTACTCTCCAACATTAATGGCTAACATTAGAATCAGATATAAAATGCTATATGAATCAGATACATACTGTATGAATAGAATCAGATACAAAATGCTATATATTTATGGCTGGGTCAAGACCTAGTATCATGCTTGCCACTGTAATCCCAGCTACAGAAGAAGGTGAGGCAGGGGGACTGCATAACGCAAAGCCAGCCTAGGCCACTTAGTGAGACCCTGTCTCAAAATAAAAAATTAAAAAAATAGGGCTGGGGATGTAATTCATCCAATACTGGTGGGGCCTGCCCCGCAGGATCCATGAGTCTCTGTCACCGACAAATCCTCAGACAGAGGCTCCTGAGAGCTCTAAGTCAAAGAGCAGTCATGGCCTCTAATGGATCTCTCTGCATAAATGTCAGAGCTTCAAAGATCTAAATGATTTTGACTTGGGTCGACCCGGAAGCTTCCACGAGAGGATCTCAGAAAAGCTTCCTCAAGAGGAGGGAGTGGAGAAAGAACAGGGACATCGCACAGCTCTTGGCACAAAAGATCATCTGTTGAGGGGTGCAGGGGGGTCTCCAAAGAAGGGTCTGGGCTCTGACCCCAAGGCAAACCCGGAAAGGACCCTAGAGAGTCTTTCAAGGAAAAACTCCACATCCTCAGAGGTGAACCTAGGTCAGAAAAAACTGACAGATAACCTAAAAATACATTTGCACAAGAAATTTGATGAAATCAGTGAGGGTCATCTCCCCCGCAGTGTGACAAAATCACGGCATTCTGTCTCACTGGAATCGCCTATACCTGAGAAACCCCGGTCAATGGAAACACGAAGGTTTGGCGCCACTGGCGGGCGGACACAGCCGCCTCGATACTTCCCAGGATATTTCCTTTCTTGGTCCCAGCAAACAAAAGATGATGGAAGACCATATCCACACTTTGCATCTGAGGATGAAGCATGGCCTTCCCCACAAGGTCCAGGAATCCATAGACATCTTCAACTTTAAAGAGGACTCATTCCAGCCCATTTCAGGGCTGCATTCCGAACTTGGGGTCTCTTGGCCCCTTAAAGTAAACTCTAATACTTTTCATGGAGACAAAAGGGGAGCGATAAATTCTGTCCCTATTGTATATTTTCCTGTCCCTGCCACCTTGCCTGTGAGCAAGGAAGGACACAGGGCCCCGAGACAATTGTCCTTTCATACCAACCATGAGCCTACAGACAATACCCAGACAACTGCGGGTGTTGGGCAGACTTCTTTACCTGCCGCCCACAGTGACATAGATAAAGTGAGTCAGAAACAGCCTGGAGTAGCCAAAAGACACAGCCCAAAGCTGCCTGTAGGGCCTGAGGGGGCCAGACCTGAGATAAGATATAAGGATATGAGTTCGACAACAGCCCAGGAAGGCTTCAGAGAAAAATGCCTAAGAATCTAGAACATTCTCCAGTGTTTAACAAGAGCAGGGAGACGCTTGAGGTGAAGGAGCCCCGTGCCCCTTCATCAATGTCTAATAACATCAGCACGCCACAAAGCTTCCCAGTGGCAGATGTGAACAGGAGCAAAGTAGAAACCGCTCTGACCCCTGAAAGGCCCCCGGCAAGAACATCAGCTCCCCGAGATCCTGAGTCATCACAGCTCAAGGATCAGCTGCTTAATGAGCTGAGATTTAAAGTGGAGAGCAGGGAGCGTAGCCAGGCTCCAGGCCTTCCCACTGACCCGTCCCTTGCCTCAGATAACTTGATTTCCAAGCCCTCGGTGACTCACGACAAGGGTGACTCCGGTGGGGACACGGCAGCTTCCCAGGTGCTGCATGTCCACTTTGGCGACAGAGGCATCAACATGGAGCAGGGGCAGAATCCCTGGGTCCCTGCACATATCTTATGCAAGCACCAGGACAAGAATGTCCTCCCAGGAGCCTAGAAAGCGTGCCCTCCGGCACCCAACACAGCCGAGCTTGGTGGAGGGGATGCAGGGTTGGGGACCTGCCGACCTAGAAGGAGGGGCTGCCACCCTCAAGACAGGACATTAGAGGAGGCATTGGGGAGCAAACCCTCCTCAACCCTGTCGCTAAAGGGACAGCCTGCTCCTGAAAGCCTGAGAAACAAGATGAAGCACTACCCTCTGCAGCCATTCCCCTTCTTTCCTGCCCCCTTTCTCTCCAGGAGTCCATGCAGATTTCCCTAGTCAAGGGAGGAGTAGCCATAGCAACGGGTATTTGAAGGAAGGCCTTGGGGAGAGGCTCCAGCGTGTGCTGTGAGGTGATGGGTGTGGAGCAGTGTGAAGGGGCAGAGGGCTCCAGGGGGCCCCACCCCCACTGGCCTCAGGCTCTCCTTTCCTTGCGCTGGTCCTGGTCACAGCTTTGTACTTCCTGCCCCCTGCAGCTCCCTGGACCAGCATCCTGATCCCACCCACTTTCACCAACTGCTGTGTCTAGACCCTCTCTGTGAGGTGTGCAATAGGACAACCGCCAAGTCAGTCGTCTGCTCTCTCAGGCGTCCCTGGAAGATGATGATGACACTGTGTCTCATTCAGCTTCCACAGCTTCTGTGACAGAACTGTCATCTTTTCTGTCATCTGACATCTCAGAACTCCTTCCAGGAGATGTTATTCCATCCCCTCCACCTGAGCCTTTTCCACCTTCCCCATCCGCTTTGTCACCTAAGCAGGCCACCCCTTAGCTGACCTGCGTTCACCCTCACCACTGGGTGACGCTCTGCCACCAGAGCCCATTCCTCCCTTGGAGTCCAAATTCCCAGTGGACCATGTCCCACCCCAGCCACCTGCCCGTCCCCCTCCATCCCCACATCACTCTCAAGAAGCAGAGTCTGTGGTCCAACCGGAAGCCACGTCGTCTCCGGTGGAGAGCTCCAGCTCCCGCGGGCTCAGTGGAGACAGGCATCGAGGGCACAGGCCTGGCGACGCCAGCATTCTCCCGGCAGCCTCAAGCAGAGGACCTGTCCCCGCCTGAGTTGGCGCACACTGATAGTCCCCAAGAGCTTCCTGTGTCCCCTTCCTCCAAGGCTTCTTTTAGGGGGGGGACACTACAGACAACTCTGCAGGGCCTAGAGACCTCTCCTTTCTCAGTCCTGATAGCCCGACACCCCTGGAGACACAGGGCAAAAAGAGGGGAGATTTCCTAATGAAAGAAAATGAAAAGGAAATGGGTTCTTTTCCAAAACAATTTAAGCCAGAATGCCAAAATTCTGCAGGAAATATCTTAGAGTCAGTTGGTGATCAAGAGGGCACAGGAGAAAGCCAAGGACTTTGGAACAGCCGAGGCAAAAGGGAGGAGCCACACATGCATCAGCAACTCCCAGGTGCTAAGACCCCCGGGGACCATTTATAACAGGAGTACATCCAGCACTTCTTGCGTCCCCCATCCCTTCCCAGTGAGTCCCTGGACTCTGTCCCACCTGTCTCAGGTGACTCTTCTTCATCCAGTGTCTGCTTCAACTGAAAGTCCAGGGCCTCCACAATCTGAATCCCTAGACCTTCCCCGTTCCCCACCTCTGTCCCTGTCTGAGATCCCACCTCAGCCATTGCCCCAAACTCTTCTCCAATCTCAGACCCAACATCTCCCTCCTGACCAGCCCCAGGCCCAGATTCAATCCCCACCCCCAGAGCTGCTGCCGCCTCTTCCATACAAGGTCGGCATCTGTGGAGTGCGTTTTCACGGACCCCAGAATGAGGCACCATCTCTCAGGCCGTCTGAAATTCCCAACGTGGAATATAACGTGTTGCAGAAAGAACAGGAA
>PVJS01045266.1:0-16306 GCA_004027185.1 Glis glis
TGTGTGTGTGTGTGTGTGTGTGTGTGTGTGTGTGTGTGTGTGGTGTGTGTTTTGTTATTTTGAGTGAGAATTCCTAGGAATCCCCACGGAAGGTGCAACATATGACAGACTCAGTACTTAGGTTCCGGCTGGAGCCATTATTGGTTACAATCCAATTCTAACTAAGGGTCATCAGGGATTCTCACCCTTCCTTCCAGCAGTCCATCCAGGGGGTAGGTCCCTTGGTAAGTCTGGTCACAATTGGGGTCTTCAGGCTTGTATGTGGTGGGGGTGTAGAGTTCCCTTCCCCCGATGGGAGGTCATGCACACTGGCATAGGGTCCCCATGAGTTGGAGAGTGCCTCATTGTCTGAGCTTCAGCTGGGTTTTTTATACTCTTCTTGAGCCTGGGTTCTTCTGCGACCCTCTGATAAGGTGTGCTCAGTCCTGCTACACATTTTCTGCATATCTTGCAGTGATGTCTTCTTGTGGTTGGTCGGGTAAGATATCCCTTGGGCCCTATTCTAACTATCTAAGTCACACATCAGCAATTTTATATGTAGGTATAGTCATTTTTATGTGTATTTCATACAATAATTAATAATAGTAATCAATTGGTAATCAATCAATATTCGTAACAGTGGTACTGGAGATTGAACCCAGGGATGTTCACCTCTAAGATACACCCTCCCCCTACCAGCCCCTTTTTATTTTTTATTTATTTATTTATTTATTTATTTATTTATTTATTTTTGCTGTACCGGGGATTGAACCCAGGGGCATTCTACCTCCGAGCTACACCCCCAGCCCTATTTTTTGTTCTTTATTTTGAAACAGAGTCTCACGAAGTTGCCGAGGGGCTCACTAAGTAGCTGAGGCTGGCCGTGAACCCGGATCCTCCGGCCTCAGTCTCCCAAGTACTGGGATTACAAGCGTGCACCACTACACCTGGCTTATTTTTTATTTTGAAACAGGGTCTCACTAAGTTACTGAAGTCTAAGTTGCTGAGGCTGGCCTTGTATCTGCCAAATCCTCATCCTCAGCCTCTCGTGTATTGGCGTTACAGGTGTGCACCACTGTGCTTGGATTATAATAAAAATTATAATGACAAAAATTATGGCACATAGTTGACAGGTGCAATTTTTTTAAAATGTTCCATGGCAGCTCTCTTGAAAATTTCACAAACACATGCAAAAATAACACTATAGATGTATATTTACTAAACTATGATTAAGCTGAAGTCGGTTCAAGAATTGGGCAAGAAGCAGTTGGGCATGGTGGCACACACCTGTAATCCCAGTACTTGGGAGGCTGAGACAGGAGGATTGTTGGTTCACGGCCAGTCTCAGCAACTTTGCAAGACTCTCAGCAACCTAGTGAGACCCTATTTTAAAAAAAATGGGGGGGCTGGAGGTATAGTTTGGAGGTAAAATGCCCCTGAAATGCCCCTGGGTTCAATCCCCAGTACCGGGCATGGTGGCTCCCAGTACTTGGGAGGCCAAGACAGGAGGATCATAGGTTCAAGACCAGTCTCGGCAACTTACACCCTGTTTCTTTTTTTTTTTTTTTTTTGCGGTACCTAGGATTGGACCCAGGGGCATTCTACCTCCGGGCTACACCCCCAGCCCTATTTTTTTATTCTTTATTTTGAAACAGGGTTTCACTAAGTTGTGGAGGGCCTCATAAGTAGCTGAAGCAGGCCAAGAACCCAGAGCCTCTGGTATCAGCCTCCAAAGTACTGGGATTACAAGCATGCGCCACTACGCCCGGCTGACCCTTTTTCAAAAAAAAAAAAAACAACTGGGCTGGAGGTGTAGCTCAGAGGTAAATGCCCCTGGGTTCATGAGAGAGAGAGAGAGAGAGAGATTGAGATTCTTTTCCTTCCACTTAGGAAACGAGAACATTCCAAGACAAGACTTTGGCTCATGAGCTATCATGTCAGTAAAGCTTCACAGTAAGTCTGTGAAGCTTAAACAAAACAAGATGAAGAGCCGGGCATGGTGGCGCACGCTTGTAATCCCAGTGCTTGGGAGGCTGAGACCAGAGGATCCGGGTTCGCGGCCAGCCTCAGCTACTTAGTGAGGCCCTCTGCAACTTAGTGAGACCCTGTTTCAAAATAAAAAGAATAAAAAATAGGCTTGGAGGTGTAGCCCGCAGGTAGAATGCCCCTAGGTTCAATCCCCAGTACTGCCAAAAAAAAAAAAAACAAGATGAAGAAGCTGAGGGCAGTGGTGCATGTCTGTAATCCCAGTAGCTGGGAGGCTGAAACAGAAGGATCGCAGATTTGAGGCCAGCCTCAGCAACTTAGCAAGGTCCCTCAGCAACTTAGAGAGACCCTGTTTCAAAATAAAAAGTATAAAATAGGGCTGGGAGGTATTCTCAGAGGTAGAATGCCTCTGGGTTCAACCTCCAGTACCAAAAAACAAACAAAAAACAAAACAACAAGCAAGCAAACAAATAAAACAAGATGAAGCCTTGGCTCTGAAGGCCAAAGAGCAGCAGCAAGAGCCCAGGGAGCTCCCAAGTCTTTCTCGGGTGGGAGGCCCAGTCCATCTCATGTCTGTTGCACAAACACCTGTGACAGACAGGTATCCTTCAGTCATCCTAAGCTTGGGCCTGTCACAGAGCCTGGATTTCTTCACCCTCCTAGTCCCTGTGCCCTTGGGCTTCTCCAGACGTCACAAAGTAGGAGCACTCCATGCTTCTGGGGCTGCTCAGATCATCCACCCAGCTGAAGCGTGGCCAGGCTTGGAGAGCCAACTCTGAGTGCCTGGTCCCAGCCTAGAAAGAAGGGAGCCTTTGGATGCCAGGACGCACACACTCTTCCCTTCCTACCCCCACACCTACCCACCCACCTCCACCCCAGCCTCCAAGGACCTGCATCTCATGATCAATGCCATCCAGTCGCACCCAACTGATGCCCCTAACATCCTTGGGGGCAGGGGCTGCTTTCAAATAGTGTCCCCTGGGTCTGGCCATCATCATGGCCTAGATGAGGGGACAGACATGGTGTAGTTTGGCTTCCTCGCCTCCTTCTGGTAAAGGCCACTGTTGTATGAAAAAACAACTCAGCATGTCCTTGAGGATGCCATACTGTTTTATGTAACTGTGTCCCAGCTAGTTGTCAGTTTTGTTCTAATAAACTGAACTGAGACAGTCCAGTGTGCAGAAGCCCCTCACGGATGTCCTATACAGAAGTTTCCATGCAGAGCTCACATGTACCTCGTCGGCTGCCACTGGGTACTAGAGGCCTAGACCTCCTATTTCAGTTTGCCCCAGCTGGAATAAAACTCTCTCTCATCTTCCCTCAATGCCTCGTTTCTTTTCTGGACAAACCAGATTGAACCTACAACTTCACAGCCTTGGTTGGTTGCACAACACTTGGCATAGACATTAGCAGGATCTGGCACTGCCCAGTAAGGAGCCTTCAGCCCTGGAGGGAGGGCTTGAGGACTGGCCAATATTGAATGAGTGGCACTCGGTAGCCAGCCTCTTGGGGGAACGGGCACCCCTGCAGGCATGACCTGAAGTGGGTGGGAGTCCCACCCAGCTTGAAAGGGCCCTCCAGCTGCCTAGAGAGATCTTTGATAAGCTCAGCCTCCGCGCAGCGGCTGGCCTGTGGGATGGGTCTTTCTCTCAGCCCTCCATGCAGAGACGGACTGTGCCCTGGGAGAAGCAGCCCATGCGCAGAAGGCCAAGAGGAGGTGGAAGCAGAGAAGCAGCTGCAGCAGGCATTGGAGGAGGCCAGACACTTGCTGGAGGAAGAGGACGGTACCGGCCCCACCCTGCCCACCAGGCCAGCGGTCACACAGAAAGTGACCAGGGGGAGTCAGCAGGCCCCAAGTGATGACATCTGACATATCACCCCCTAAACCCAATCAGAGCTGGTGGAATTGGGCTGTCGGTTCCGTTGGAAGCACACTGAATCATTAGCCGTGTGGCTGTTAAGGTTACGGGACCTGGTGGGGGAGGGTGTTGTTTTCAGTGGGCAGGGGATGGAGAAGCTCGCCTCTGTGACAGTGCACCCCTCGGTGTGACAGAGGCTGCAGAACAGCCATCAGCATGGAGCTCATCCTCTACTTGCCCAGCTGATAGCAGCTGTCTGCACCATGTGGACAAATGCAGGGGATCTGCCTGGATCCACAACTAAGTGGCAGAGTTATGCTGAGCTCACCCAAGTGCTGAGAGAACTGGGTATGAGAAATGCCATTAACTTATCAGGTGTGGCGGTGCACAACTGTAATCCCAGTACTTGGGAGGCTGAGACAGGAGGATCACAGGTTTGAGGACAGCCTTGGCAATTTAGCAAGACCCTGTTTCAAATTAAAAAAAAAATAGGGCTGGGTGTGTAGCTCAGAGGTAGAATGCCCCTGGGTTCAACCTCCAGTATAAAAAAGAAAGAAAGCCGGGTGTGGTGGCGCACGCTTGTAATCCCAGTACTTTGGGAGGTGGAAACCGGAGGATCCGGGTTCACGGCCAGCCTCAGCTCGCTCTCTCTCTCTCCCTGTCTCTCTCTCTCTCTCTCTCTCTCTCTCTCTCTCTCTCTCTCTACTTAGTGAGGCCCTCTGCAACTTTGTGAGACCCGGTTTCAAAATAAAGTATAAAAAATAGGGCCAGGGGTCTAGCGCAGAGGTAGAACACCCCTGGGTTCAATCCCCGGTACCGCAAAAAAATAAATAAATAAAAAATAAAAGAAAAAGAAAAGAAGAAGAAATGCTGTTTACAATTAAAATGCTAGAGGGCCAGATGAGGAACGGGTTCACGGTGGGGAAGAGAGATGTGGTGCTACCGAGTGCTTCTGCCTGGTTCAGGTCCCTGATTTCTCTCCTGGCACCCAAGAGAGCTGTGCCCTGGATGAGGTGACACCATGCTTACTCACTTAGGAGAATTTGAGGCCCACCACCAGCAGAAGGGAATTCAGGCAGTGACAAAGGACATGGTAAAAGGGCCCAGGCAGGAGAAGGGGAAGCCTTAAGGTCTCCCGGGCTCCAATGTGGGCAGATCTCCTGGCTGCAGGAGTGGACCCCCCCACACACAAAAACAGACCTAAAACCCAATGCCCTGCTCTTGTCTCTCTGGCAACAGCTGGAGCCAAAGCAGAGATTCCAGCCCCCAAAGGAAGGCAGATAAGGATGCGGGGAGGAGGGAGTAAATGTGGTGAAATTACAGGAGTACCTCTGGGAGGAGGAAGCAGCGCCCAGTCCCTACAGCGGGGAGACAGGGACCTGCGATACTGCCAAGGAGTGAGTGCACGAGGCTGGCAGGTTTGCTCGGCTGCCCAGAGTTGCCAGAGCCCACGCAGCCAGCCGACACCGTGCCCCTACAAGGTCACACATTATAGGGAAGTTATGTGTGGGAGCCGGTTTCCAAGGAGATGCTGGGAGGTCCTGGGTGCTACTGAGAAGCAAGTATGGGGGTGGAGGGGGTGCCAACGTGCAGAGTTAACAAAGGTGGTACCATGCCAGGGCAATATGTGAGCAATGTACTCTGTGTTCCAGACTGTATCCCCAATGTTTGGCAGCCATCTATGGACAAATGTGGGGCAAGGTAACCCTCACCTCATGGCTAGCGGACATTATAGGCCCCCTGCCTGCCTCTGAGGGGTACAGGTATGCTACTACTTACATGGCCACAGGCTTGTTGGCCCTCTTCCCTGTGTGGCACCCTCACCAGAGGGCCGTAGAGGTAGTCTTGGGAAAGTTGTGTGTGGTATGTGGGCACCCGCTTGTGCTAGAAAGCGATAATGGCCCACACTTTACTGGTGCCAAGGTGCAGCAGTGGGCCCAGGACTTGGACATTGAATGGTGCTTCCATTCCCCATACCACCCTCAGGCAGTGGGCATCACTGAGCGCTACAACAGCCTTTAGAAACAAGGCCTGTGGGCCACTGAGCCCATGCCAACTTTGGCAGGATGGACAAAACAGCCGTGGTCTGGTGTGTGTGTGTGTGTGTGTGTGTGTGTGTGTGTGTGTGTGTGCCATGCCCAGCTGTTTTGTGGGCTTTTGATAAAGGGTGGTGAGCTGGAGTAAGGGAGTAGGTCAAGACCGATCAGGGATTCCAAAAAGAGATTGAAAATGGACTAATCATGCCAGGCATGGTGGCACACACTTGTAATCCCAGTACTTGGAAGACTGAGACAGTAGGATCGCAGGTTCGAGGATAGCCTCAGCAAGTAGTGATACTCTTCTCAACCTAGTGAGAACTCATTTCAAAATAAAAAAAATCCCCAGTAACACATAACACACACACACACACACACACACACACACACACACACACACAAGAACTAATCAGGGTCCAGATTTAAGGACCAATCAGGACCCAGATCTAAGGATCAATCAGAGGAGTTGCCATGCTATATAAACTGCCTCTAGAGCGAAACAGCAGCTGCATGGAGAGAAGTAGAGCCCAACACCGCAGAGTGGCTGTGAGAAGAGAGGCAGAGACTGAGTAGCAGGAGGAGAGAAGCAGGGCAGTAGCAACCAGAAGAAAGAGAGAAGCAAAGCATGGCTGGGAGCAGGAAGAGAAAAGCAGCAGTGGGGGGAGTAGCCAGCAGTGCTTATCGAGCTAGGATGCAGAGTAGTGGCAACGGGGCCTCCTCCGCAGCGGCAGGGGCAGGGGTAGCCAAGTCCCAGTGCGAACCCTGGGGTGCTGTGACCCTTTCAAGACCTCCTCCCTGTGCTGGAGTCCTACTGCCTTTCCCTGTCTCTTCCTATTAAATGCTGTACCCTGATTCCTGTGTCTCCTAAGCTGAATTCTCTTGGTTCTTGGAGACAAGAACTGGAGTACGCTGTGGGTCTGCGGCTGAAACCTCCTCGCCCTGCCCCAACCCACAGCGGTTCCATTATCGCTTTGTTTTTGTTTTTAGTTTTTGGTGCCAGGGATTGAACCCAGGGATGTTCTACCTCTGAGCTACACCCCCAGCCCTATTTTGTTATTTATTTGGAAACAGATTCTCGCTAAGTTGCGGAGGGCCTCACTAAGTAGCTGAGGCTGGCCACGAACCTGCGCGATCCTCCTGTCTCTGCCTCCTAAGTACTAAGATTACAAGCGTGCACCACCATGCACGGTCTCCATTATCACTTTGAATGAGCAAAGCCTCAAGAGAGGTTTTGGGAGGCAGAGAAACATTTTGCTGCCCACTCCCACTGGCCTTTCCAAAGGACAGACAGTTATGTGGACTTGGCCCTAGAAGGCCAAAGTCCCCTATGTTGGGTGGCCCATATAGCTCCATGGGGACGGGGCCTAGAACTGGGGCTCCAGGTAGCCCCCTGGGTGCCAAAGGCGCCTGGGGGTCCATGTAACTTTCCCAGGGGCAGCAGATTGCACCTCCTGTGACTGAGTGTACACTGAGCACCGCCTGTGGACTGAGTGTGTGCCGAGCACTTCTGTGACTGAGCATGTGCCTTTGGCCTTGGCAGGTAATGATGAGGGTGACACCTTGGCCTGGGTGCAGTGGCTGGAGACAGCACCTGTGGGAGATGTGCCCCAGTGGTTGCACCACCGCCTGTTGCGTGCTGGGCAATGGCCAAGGGGGGTGGCTGTAAAAGTCTGGCACCTGCCAGTGAAATGGGCGCATACGGTTACTGCTTGCGAGCAGACGCTGTCTGTGTGGCTCGTGCCATCATGGCGGTTGGTTGCGCTGCTTCTCACGCCTCACACAGGGCACTCATGGAAGATGGTCAGCATGTAGATTGTGAGGTGAGGTGAGAAACCTCAACAGGATGGGGCGTCGGACAGTCAAGACATGGTGTAGTTCAGCCTTCTCGCCTCCTTCTGGTGAAGGCTACTGTTGTATGAAAAATAGCTAAGCATGTCCTTGAGGACATCATGTTACCTCATGTATCTGTGCCTTGGCTAGCTGCCAGTTTTGTTCTGATTTTATATATAAACTGGACTGAGACAGTCCGGTGTATGGAAGTCCCTCGCAGATGTCCTATACAGAAGTCTCTATGTGAAGCTCACATGTACCCACTCGGCCGCTCCTGGGTACTGGAGGCCTAGGCCTCCTATTTCAGTTTGCCCAGCTGGAATAAAGCCATGTCTCATCCCCCTCAATGCCTTGCTTCTTTTTCAAATGGACCAGATTTAACCTGCACCTTCCCAGCCTTGGCTGGTTGCATACTAGGTAGGTTGCCTTCTTGGTGGGAACCGTTCACCTTCTGGCAAAGCAGGGAGCCATAGTCCAGCTGATCCAGAAAGTAATCGTAGACCAGGACTGGTGGAGACTCAGGACTCTACTTTTCTACAAGAGCTTACACAGAATATTGCCTGTTTCTAGTGGGGTTTCTAAGATACCATGTGGATCTTAAAAGTCCTGGCAATCATTTTGGCTGCCATGTGATAAAATCTAGCTTAACAGATGGTGTAGGAGAGATTGCTATTTAACCTAAGAACATTTCTCCTTCCTTCTACAAGAAGGAACCCCTGAATTTTAACTAGATATTCAGCGACCCAGAATAAAGACTACCTCTTCCAGTCACCCTGTCACCTAGGTGTGGCCATGTGTTTATGAGGTGGCCAATTTCACGTCACCAGAAGTGATATATACAACTTCCCTAATAGGGCAGAATCCTTGTGGCTGCTATATGCACATGAGGATAACCAGCTTGGCCCACAGGGACCAGGACAATATCCGAAGGAGAGCAGAACACAAAGACAGAAAAGCCTGGGTTTCCAGTGACTTTGTAGATCAGGGTCCATAAAACATTGTATTTGTATATGAAAAACTTTTTTTTGCAGAACTGGGCATTGAACCCAGAGGCATTCTACCTCTGAGCTACACCCCCAGCCCTATTTTTTATTCTTTATTTTGAAACAGGGTCTCACTAAGTTAGGGAGGCCTCACTAAGTAGCTGAGGCTGGCTGTGAACCCAGATTCTCCAGTCTCAAGCTCCCAAGTACTGGGATTACAAGTGTGCACCACCACGCCTGGCTGAAAAACTTGTTAACTATAGGGTTTCTATTGTGTACAACCAATCTATATCCTAACCAATGCATAAAAGGAGAGATAACACTGTCTAATGATATTTCTCTGTACAAAGCAAGCCTTGAGGACATTGAGACTCTGGATTAGGCTGTGCCTGAAGTGAGTGCCATTGCTGGATTTAAAAATAAAAAAGGAGCTGGATGTGTGGCGCATGCTTGTAATCCCAGTACTTGGGAGGCTGAGACTGGAGGATTACAGGTTTGAAGCCAGCCTTGGCAATTTAGGAGGTCCTCTTCAACTTAGTGAGACCCTGTTTCCAAATAAGAAATAAAATCAGGCTGGGGGTGTAGCTCAGAGGTAGAATGCCCCTGGGCTCAATCCCCAGTGCCACCAAAAATAAATTAATTAATTAAATAAATAAGTTAAAAAATTAAAAAGGGCTGGGGGTGTAGCTCAGAGGTAGAATGACTCTAGGTTCAATCCCCAGTAACACACACACACACACACACACACACACACACACACACACAAAAGGTTCAAGATGTGAGGAACAGAGCTTAATGAAATGTATTTGTGTGGGAAATGGCACAGGCAAGAAGGGGAGCCCTTCTATTTTGCACTAAATCTGTTTCTTTCTTTCTTTCTTTCTTTCTTTCTTTCTTTCTTTCTTTCTTTTTCTTTTTTTTTTTTTTTGTGTGTGGTACTGAGGATGGAACCCAGGGGAATTCTACCTCTGAACTACACCCCCAGCCTGATTTTATTCTTTTATTTTGAAACAGGGTCTCACTAAGTGGCGGAGGGCCTCACTACTTAGTTGAGGCTGGCTGCAAACATACGATCCACCTGTCTCAGCCTCCCAAGTACTGGAATTACAAGCGTGCACCACCACGCCTGGTTTAAATCTGTTGTTTCTATGGTATGTTTTCGTAGCTTCCATGAACAGAATTTTGCTTTTTGTTATTAAACCAAAATTGGTTTGTGTATATTTAACCCTCTTGTCAGTTCTGAAATAACTTATTCTCTTGTGACTGATAGTCACATTTTTAAAAAGTTTTAATAATTTTACCTCCTAATACTTTCCTGCTTCATCATATTATCTATAATGAATGTTCCTTTAATGTTCACTGTAATGATGGGAAGGGCGTTAACTGGGATGGGAACAAGAGACACTTGTTATAAGTGATTTTATTTTAGGTCCAAAGGGCTTCAGAAGCGTCAGACACCCTTGAAATGATAAATTATGAATGTCTGCCTTTTTCTTGGGAATGGGTCAATAGCTTTACTCAAATTCTGAACAAGACAACAGGTACAAAAACAAAAATCCTTGCTCAACTAAAAATGATGGAAAAGAACTACTATAATTTAATTTCAATCTTGATCTATATTTAGACAAGCTAATGGCTAAATTAGTTTCTATTTTATCTTTCTGGAATTCCTAATGCCACTTATTTGAATTTAAAAGAACTTGCAATAATTTGGATTGAGCTCTTCAGACTATAGGCGCATAAATAAGGTCTTTCTTTTTTTTCTGTGGTACTAGGGATTGAACCCAGGGGCATTCTACCTCTGAGCTACACCCCCAGCCCTACTTTTTATTTTTTATTTTTAATCAGGGCCTCACTAAGTTGCAGAGGGCCTCACTAAGTAGCTGAGGCTGGCCACGAACCTGCGATCCTCCTGTCTCAGCCTCCCAAATACCAGGATTACAAGTATGCACCACTACACCTGGGCTAAATAAGGTATTTCTAAACTTTACAAATAGTAATCCTGCAGATAAAATGATATTGAGCATTTGCTAAAAGGTGTGCTAATTAAGGCATGCCCAGTGGTGTACACCTGTAATCCCAGTACTTGGGAGGCTGAGACAGAAGGATCTCAGGTTAAATAAATAAATAAATAAATAGGGTTGGGAGTGTAGCCTGAAGGTAGAATGTCCCTGGGTTCCATCCTCAGTACAAGAAAAAAAATGTGCTAATTCATTGGGAAGTGGAAGCAAAGGAGCTTTCTTGTCTAAAAAGGATTTCAAGCTGGGCGTGGTGGCACACACCTGGAATCCCAATACTTGGGAGGTTGAGACAGGAGGATACTGGGGATTGAACCCAGGGGCATTCTACCTCTGAGCTCCACCCCTAGTCTGATTTTTTATTCTCTTTATTTTGAAACAAGGTCTCACTAAGTTGCAGAGGGCCTCACAAGTTGCTGAGGCTGGCCGCGAGCCTGAGATCCTTCTGTCTCAGCCTCCCAAGTACTGGGATTGCAAGCGTGGGCCACCATGCCTAGTTATGATTGCAGTTTCGAAGCCAGCCTTGGTAACTTAGCGAGGCTCTCAGCAACCTAGCGAGACCCTGTTTCCAAATAACAAATTAAAAAATCAAGTTGGGGGTGTAGCTCAGAGGTAGAATGCCTCTGGGTTCAATCCACAGTACCACAAAAACAAAACAAAACAGGATTTCAACCCTACTAGTTGTGTCATTGTACAAGCATGGGTTTTATTTATTTTATTATTTTTTTGTGTGTGGTACTGGGGATTGAACCCAGAGGCATTCTACCTTTGAGCTACACCCCCAGCCCGATTTTATTTCTTATTTGGAAACAGGGCCTCGCTAGGTTGATGAGGCTGTCCTTGAACCTATGATCCTCCTGTCTCAGCCTCCCAAGTACTGGAATTACAGGCCTGCACCACCATGCAGGGCTACTTTTTAAAAACATTAATGTGGAGCCAGGCGTGGTGGCACATGCTTGTAATCCCAGAACTTGGGAGGCTGAGACAGGAGGATCGCAGGTTCATGGCCAGCCTCAGCTACTTAGTGAGGCCCTCCGCAACTTAGTGAGACCCTATTTCAAAATAAAGAATAAAAAACAGGGCTGGGGATGTAGCTTGGAGGTAGAATGCCCCTGGGTTCAATCCCTAGTACTGAAAAAAAAGATACATTAATGTGGCCGGGCGTGGTGGCACACCCTTGTAATCCCAGTACTTGGAAGGCTGAGACAGGAGGATCACAGGTTTGAGGACAGCCTCAGCAACTAGTGAGTCTTTCATCAACCTAGTGAGACCCTGTTTCAAAATAAAAAAATAAGCCAGCTGTAGTGGCTCACACTTGTAATACCAGTTCTTGGGAGGCTGAGACAGGAGGACCACAGGTTGTTGGCCATTCTCAGCGACTTAGTGAGGCCCTCCGCAACTTAGTGAAATCCTGCTCCAAAGTAAAAAAATAAAATAGGGTTGGGGGTATAGCTCAAAAGTAGACTGCCCCTGAGTTCAATCCCCAGTACCACACACACACACACAAACACACACACACATAGTCAGGAAATCTAGGTTTTAGTACCAATTTTATTTGCAACTAACCACATACAAATCACTTATAAAATAATGGTTAACATTTATTCCTTAATTCACAAATGTATCACAAAACCAAAATCCCTCCCAAGAAAAATCTCATTATAAACCAAGATATGACTAATATTTAGCCCAGGTTTTAACTCAAAAGGTTGAAAATGACAAATTGGAGAATCTGTCTTTTGTACATCAGTTGCAGACCTTAATTGTACAGATGGATAATCTGGTTGAGATAATCATTTTCCTTTTTCAATCTTACAGAACAAAAGCTGGGCTAGGGTTCATCCCTGGTAACTAACACACACATACACACACACACACACACACACACACACACACACGGCTATCAACAAATGAATGATGAAGAAAAAATTGCCCCAAATATAACACTATTGAGAAACAGTTCTCTATGTTAAAAACAGTGCTTATAACATCAGATATCAAACAAAATTTAGTTTTAGGCCACTAAAGCATGTTTATCCTTTAAAGGAACACATACTGCTAGGGCAAGCATTTTATTTCTCTACAAATGATGCTAAACATGAATGTCTTATAGATTTTTCAATGGCTAAGGAAACACTGCTTTTTTTTTTTTGTGGTACTGCCTATAATCCCAGTTTTTGGGAGGCTGAGGCAGAAGGACTGCAGATTCAAGAGCAGCCTCAGCAACTTAATAAGACTGTCAGCAACCTAGCAAGACCCTGATTCAAAATAAATAATCAAAGGCCTGGGGGTGTAGCTTGGAGGTAGAATGCTCCTGGGTTCAATCCCCAGTACCATACACACACACACACACACACACACAAATAAATTAATTAAAGAAAGGTAGAACATCCCTTGGTTCAATTCCTATCCCCCCCCACAAAAACCTGATAGCAAATTTCAATACTACAGAAAACAGTTCAATTATACACAATGTAAAGTCTTAAAGTTCTTTGCTGGCACTTGATTTTATAGCTAAGAGACATAATTACTGCTCTCAGTAAAATACTGTTTTTAGCTTATTAATATTTTCTAAACCAGTATTACCTCACAAAACAGTAAAGAAATATCACTTCCTTGCTGGGGGTGGTGACATGTGACTATAGTCCCAGCTACTCAGGAGGCTGAGGCAGGATAATCACTTTAGCCCAGGAGTTTGAAGCCTACTTGAGCAATATAGTGAGACTCTTTCTTCTCTTTTTTTTTTTTTTTTTTTTTTTTGCGGTACCGGGGACTGAACCCAGGGGCATTCTACCTCCGACCTACACACCCCAGCCCTATTTTTGGTACTTTATTTTGAAACCGGGTCTCACAAAGTTGCAGAGGGCCTCACTGAGTAGCTGAGGCTGGCTGTGAACCCAGATCCTCTGGTCTCCACCTCCCAAGTACTGGGATTACAAGTGTGCACCACCATGCCCGGCTAGTGAGACTCTTTCAAAAACAAAACAAAACAACAACATAAAAAACCAGGAGATATTACTTCCTGCTCAAGTATTCTCTAAGATGAACATCAAAACTATACAGCCCAAATATTTTAGGAATCACATAACTTTTTAAGACAAGGCAATTGAATAAAAATTTACATAATCATGTCCATTGAAAAAAAGGATTGTTCCTGATTCAATGAAACATGTATCGGGTTAAAAAAAAAACACAAACCTACTTAGAAAGTTACTTATTAAGTTCTAAGTGATTGGTAACACTACTTAATCTTCTAGATGAAAATCGGCCACCTTTTGCAAATACATATTTTATATTCCAAAATTAAAATTTAAAAATGTTAAGTTTTATTTATTTATTTATTCATTTATTTATTTATTTAGTACTAGGGATTGAACACAGAGGCATTCTACCTCCAAACTACACCCCCAGCCTGATTTTATTTCTTATTTGGAAACAGGGTCTCACTAGGTTGCTGAGAGCCTTGCAAAGTTGCCGAGGCTGGCTTTGAACCTGTGAGCCTCCTGTCTCAGCTTCCCAAGTACTGGGATTACAAGCGTGCACCACCACGCCCGGTTTAAAATAAAAATTTCTAACAGTAGAATCCTGTATTGTTGTTTGTTATTTAACTTTCAGTGAGTTTACAGCCATTCTGTACATTCTTAACAAATGAAATCACCATTTGGTCACCCAAATACCTATATACACATTTCCTTCTTCACAATTGAGAAAAGAAACAAACTAAAACTTAGAATCTACTACATTGTTCTGAAGGAAAATATATTCTTTCAAAACACTAACAATTCTATCCAATTACTTTTCTATTAAAACAATTAAAAAGTTACAGTACTTGTGGCAAAAAACAAAATGTAAAATTTGTAAGATTAATTTTATCTTCTTGAGTGTAATGAAACAGAAATGTACTAAATAATCAAATCAATACTGGACTTTTAGCACAATAAATTACATAGGTTGAGTGCTAAAACTAAATATTAAATTATGTATTTCAGCTGGGCGTGGTAGCACACACCTGTAATCCCAGTACTGGAAGACTGAAAAAGGAGGATTACAGGTTCAAGGCCAGCCTCAGAAATTTAGGCCTTGTTTCAAAATAAAAAATAAAAAGGGTTGGGGGTGTAGCTTGGAGGTAGAATGCCCCTGAGTTCCATCCCCAATACCAAACAAACAAATTACATAAGCATTTCAAACATTACCTTATCTAAACCAAACCTGCAATCAATCAACTCTTCTACCTTCTCTGTAAGATACTTTTCATAGCAGTAAAAATACCTAGTACTTTGATTTAGTTACAACAAACCCTGTTGATTATGTGCATTTCACTGAGGTGCTACCCGCACCCAAAAATCCTCATCAGAAAAAGAACTTGAACTTCCTGACTCAGAGTCCAGCTCACTGAACCCACCTAAGTCCCATTCAGTACTAGATTCACTTGGTATATCATCTTCTTCAGTAAGAAAACTTTGACCAGGTTCAAGGCAGGAAGGATAAACACGTGCTGAGAGGCAAAAAAAGTTGGAGTCAAACTGCAAGAGGCCTAATGGGGTACCTATATTAATCCATTGGTCTCCCCTACTATCATATTCATACACAGTCACCCGGTTCTTTTTCCATTGTGGGGTGCGTGAGGTAATGAGCAACAATTTTTGGCCATGATTGATTATCCGGTAGTTGTTGGTCTCTGACACCAAGGGAATATTGTTAATCTGCCTCCATTCTCCCCTAACGGGGTTGTAGACCTTCATGACTGGAATGTCACAAATACAGTAGATCTCATCATTGAAGACACAGGCTTCCTGAAAGTCACTGCGCTTAAGAGAAACACACTTCAGCCACAAATTGTGGCTGGGATCATAACAGAACATGCGCTTACTGTTAAGAGCATAGAGATAGTTCTGAATTACCATGAGGTCAAAGGAAATAAAGGAATGGGGTAGTGGAGCCACCAGTGCCCACTGGTTCCTCTGAACACTGTAGCATTCCACTTCCTTCAGTTTAACTCCAGTAACAGGGTCTCGTCCACCCAGAATGTAAATGTAGCCATTGAGATAGGCCACATCCATGCCCTCACGACAAAGCAAGCGATCTGCCAGTTGCTGCCAACTATTTTGGGCTGGTTTATACACCCAGAGGTCTTTCCTGGGCTGGGCAGCTAGATAAATGTCATGGTTTGGAGAGATACAGACAGCTAAAGTGGTGACAGTTCTTGTGTGAGCAAGGCAGGTCAAAGGTGAGGGCACTTTGTAAATGTCCCCAGAATATGGGTCACAGCAAAGAAAGGGATCTCTGGGGTGTCCAAAGAAGATCACCATCTTCTTAGCACACATACCCAGCCTCTGGGGTGGGTTTTCTTCTGCAGATACAACAGAGCTGCTGCTGTTGCTGCTGCTATTTGGCTTCGGCACCACAGACTTGTACGACATGTCACCATAGCGCAGCTGCAGGGCTCCTTCAATAACGTCCAGGCAGTATTTCTTCACGATGGGCTTGGTCAGCAGCCCTTCCAGGTAGTCACGATCTTCTTCAGTGAAGTGTGACCAGCGGACGCACTTGAAGACTTCTGCAGCACTGGGACCCCGCTCTTTGGGAGAAGCCTCCAGCCACTGCACAGCCACGTG